>JALLOV010000222.1:0-12097 GCA_036939655.1 Thalassiosira allenii | reverse complement strand
CGAGGTCGAGTTCAAGGTCATGGCCCCGAGAGGAATGGGCACGCTCGAGAACCAATTCCTGGGCACCTCCGTGACCTTCGTCGGCGACTCTAAAAGTATCGTCGCCGTGGGACCCGGCGTGGCCGACTCGGTCGTGCGCGTCTACCGCAGGCGGGTGACCTCCGACGGCGCTGCCGAGTGGGCGCACGTGGCATCGCTGTCCATGCCGTCGGACGCGGACGACGATCGCGACGCGCTGGTGTTCGGCGCGAGCCTCGACTCGAACGACGAGGGTTACATCGCCGTGGGAGCGCTGGGCCTCGGAGTGAACGGGAGGGTTTACGTCTTCGGTCCGGACCCAGACTTTTCCGAGTGGAATCTGGTCGAGACGCTGAGGCCGAGGGGTAACGACGGCACTCTCAAGCCGAGCTTCGGGGCCTTCATATCCTTCCACGGGACTTTCATCGCCGTCGGCTCCCCCGACGAGCGGCGCCAGAGGGGAGCCATCTACATCTTCGAGCATAGGGGTCCATTGGGAGAGGGCAATAATTGGGTGGAAGCTGCAAAGCTCGCACCCGACGATGTTCCGGTCGGGGCTCTGTTTGGATCGAGCATCAGCGTTTTCGGTGACGCGCCTGCCACCGTCGCTATTGGAGCTCCGGGAGACGATGGCGGTGGCTCGGCGTATGTCTACACTAGGTCCAACAACTTCGATTGGCGTCCGTATAAAGCGGCGCCTCGAGATATCCAAGAAGGAAAGGAGTTTGGCAGCAACGTGGTCATCAGCGGCTGCACCCTCGTGGCGTCATTTGGGGCGACCATAAGGGTGTTCGACTTCGACGCTGACCGTGGTTCTTGGAGACAGAAGCAGGTACTGGAGCTTGATGACAACGGCTTTATCATTGGCCAGTGCATTGCGCTGCAGGGGGATACGTTGTTGGTCGGAAGTCCTTCGAGCCCAGAACAGTCGGGTGTGATCTATCACTTTGAGCGGATAGGTGGTCTGGTGAGAAGACTTTTCGTGACAGTGAAGTATTTTTACTTGTGCTTTAACAATCAATATTTCGTTGTCGCTTTCATTATGCTTCCATTTTTGGTTCATCGTGCTCAAGTGGGCGAAGGTAAACGTCATTCAGCAGGAAGATCATGTTCCGGGGGATGACGACGGATTCGGCTGCCCGCTCTCTCTGTCGGGCGATCTGTTTATCACTGGGTCGAGGGGTGACTCCAGCCTCGGTCCGAATAGCGGTGCAGCTTTCATCGTTGACCTTTGCCCGCCGGTGGCCAAAAGGGAAGGGATATTATCTGACGAGCTAGTATAAACAAAATAATGGTCCAACAGAACGCGTACAATATATATTTTACATGTCAAACATATCTTCTCGCTATAAGCAATTCCTCTAAGGTACACTTTCATCTCTCTCTAGAGGGCTAAATCCCTGTTGATACAGGCGTTCACTGAGTTTTTTTGAGTGTCATCATCTCTCTTTTGACGTAACTATTACCTTGATCCGTCAACACTGATTTCTGCTTCCCGTGTGATCCCGATAGCAGAATTGCACCTTGAGTCATCAAGAAGTCACAAATTCTCCTGAGCAGATTCTACCTACGCTCAGAGATCTGATAAGATTCAAGTATACCATTCATCTTGTCCACCTTTATCTGGCTTCCCCAATCAGCGTAGCATTGCTTAGCCT
Organism: Thalassiosira allenii; assembly: GCA_036939655.1. Taxonomy (NCBI): domain Eukaryota; phylum Bacillariophyta; class Thalassiosirophyceae; order Thalassiosirales; family Thalassiosiraceae; genus Thalassiosira; species Thalassiosira allenii. Next base: position 10,421 of record JALLOV010000222.1, on the reverse strand, counting down.
GGTTAAGATCGGGCATTTCGTTGAATGATGAATGTGTGTCATGCATTTGAAAATAATAATCAAGATACCATCGACCCTCATATCACACTCACCTGATTGAAGAAGCCCCATGCACTCCTGTGATCGCCAATCTTTTTGTAGTGGAACCCCGCTAACTCACACGCAAGCCCCTGCTCATGGATGAATCTTGAAGAACGAGCAGACGTGATGGCAGCGGCAAAAGATGCTTTTGCCTCTTCATCCTTCCCCTCATATGAATGCACGGCGGCTTCAAGTAGGTGGACCTACATAGTCAAAGGTACAGATGAGCAGGATAAACACTCCGAATTTCTGTCCGAGAAAGCCCATCTTACCTTGTTTTGGAAGTTCCATCGCGAGTACTTAGCTGCAGCCTTCAGTGCTTCGAGAGACTTTTGTGGAATCGCCTTTATCTTTTGCACAGAGGTGCGCCTAATAATCTTGAATGAATTCAAGCCGTAGTATAGCAAGAAAAATCTTCGATGGTGCCTTCCACCAGACTCACTGCTCCCTATCAATTTCTCCGTGAAGTGATGGCAGCGCTCCGAGTGACCAATCCAGAATGCCCGCATTGCCTTCTGATAGTCTGTCGTCTCCGCAGGAAATTTAAGTGCATTCTCTTGCACCTTTGCGAGGAAAATCAAAGTGCAATTGAAAGGAAGGAGTGGTCAGAGTTCGATGACATTGCAGATATATTTCCATCATACCTCTGAATAATTGCAATAATCTTGTCCCATAATCATCGATATTGTGTCTCGGTACAGGAGGAGGTGTGTCCTAGCCCAGACGTTGCCATACTTCTTCATAATCTCTATGTAGTAATCTGCAGTTTTGAGAAGTGTCGGCAAGTTAACGCCACCAATGAAGGATGCCCTAATGTGATGAATTGCACAGACAAAACCTGAAGGAAAGGCAGTTGAGCAGTTCAGCGTTATATAATGAGGGAACAAAAAAGGGTGGGCTAAGATAATAGATACTCATTGGATTAGTCTCACTGGGTGATGTGTCCCCGCTTGTCATTCCACATTCAAATCCTTTTGTGACAAGGAACGTGTTCAAAAAAGTTGATGAGGATAAACAGTTTGGACATGGAAGTGGCGATTGAGATTGATGCAGTGAAAGAACCACAAGAACTGCAAAATAGATACTTGCGTCGCCAACGCAGGTTTAGTCACCAAAGAACCCAAGAACTGCAAAATACTTTCACTTAAGACAAACCGTTCTCTTCTCGTGCAATTTCGCCCTCCCGTGGTAATTAATAATAGGACTCACCTCTCTTGAGATTATCGCTGCATGTCTGGATCTTTTCGAAATACACTGCCAGAAATCCATAGTAAATGAAGAATAGCCGTGATATCTGGTCTGTGTATCCATCAAATCGTTTGAGAACATTCATTGCAAGTTTTCCTATTCTACATGCCTGTTGAATATCGGTGACCATTGAATTGCTACAAGTCATGGCTGCATACTGGACAAAACCTGTTTCGAAGATTGAATGAGATTGTGCAATACCAGCCTTAACAACAAAGCAAGCAGGGCTATACCCAACTCACCAATGATGGAATACTTGCAAATGCCATGCTGGGTAGACGACAGAGCAAGGTGGACATTGAGATTAAGCAGACAAAGCACCAGAGAGCAACAAGATCAATGTAGCTCAGTACCTTCAAAGTAAGCTGCACCATACGACACGTGAAGAAGGGGACCATTGCCGGCTTTGCAGAGAAGGACACTGATGGAATGTCAATTTGAGAGCATCCTTAACGAACAACAAAGCAAGCGGGGCTCCAATCAACTCACCAATTGTAATGAAGCTGTAAAACTTGAGAAGGTATTGGAATTTCTCATCCATCTCTTTCATTCCCATCAGAGCATCTTCTGATATCGAACCTAGCATCTTTGCCGTGGTTTTTACCATACTTTTCGTCTCCTTCGGGCCGAATGCATCAGGTATAGCCTCGTCGAGTCCTACTATAACCTCGTACGTAGTTGTGTAAGCTTCTTCGACTGCCTCCCTGTCGTGGAGAATCACGACTAGGAGGTAATACGCATCCAGTTTGTCACTCAAGCAGACAGCCTGTTGCAGAATTTGTTGTAAAACCTCGTAAGCCTTCTCCACATCTCCACACGCGTATGCTGATTTAGAAAAAAGGAACGACAGTCGAAGAGTTCGGTCATAATGTTCTTTCCAGTGATCGGACGGCAGCAACGAAAGTGCGGCATCAGCGTACGAGCGTGCCAATGCATAGTCGGAGCAGCCCGCCGCCATGACACCCGCCGACTCATTCAGCTCAGAAAGCTCCATGCACAATTCGGGACTTTGTGCGGATGATTCGTCCATGCCGTGATTTATCTGGTCGGCGATGGAGAAGATGATATCATCTGCATCTTTCCCTTTTGTCATCGTGTATAGTGACATTCCGAGGCTGTAGTGGTACTGTGTCGTGTTCATCGATAGCACCGAAAAACGGGTTGTCGTTAGGCATATCAATCAGATGGACCATTCTTATCACATCTCATGCTGTACTCACCTTGTTCTTCTCGCTGTCGGGTATGAGGCTGTATGCCGCCTCGCGTACCTTGTCGTGAGCGAACTTGAACTCTGCCTCAATACTGATCATGAAGCCCTCCTTTACGGCCAGCTCCAGACCATCCCTGATATCGGCATACTCTGAATCGGTGCTCAGGTGATCTACAACAGCCTCCTTGATCTTTATCCCGAAGCATGCAGCAACGTTCAAAGCCAGTTGGATCTTCTCCGACAGCCCACTCATTTTGGAAGAGAGGAGGTAGAGCACGTTTCCGGTGATGTCCAAGGAGACGATGCGGTCCTCGTCCCAGACCCACCTCTTCCTTTCGGGGTTGTACTCAAGCAAGCCCCCGTCGACCAACGACCTCAGGAAGGCGAGGACGAAGAACGGGTTGCCCTTCGTCTTCTGGAACACAATGTCAGACAGCGGCTCGCATATCCGCGGGAACATGCACATGGCGTCGGATATCATTGTGTTGAGATCCTCCGGATTCAGACCCTCCAGGCTCAGGCTGGTCGTCTGCACCCCCGAGCCCCTCAGGCCGTCCATGAGCCGGAAGATCTCGTGATCAGCGGGGACCTCGTTCGACCTGTAGCTGCCAACAAAGAAGAGGCAGCTGGATCCCATTGTATCAGAGAGGATGCCCTCCACCAACGTGAGCGCTGATCTATCGCACCATTGAATGTCATCCAAGAAGAGCATGACCGGGTGCGACTTGCTGGAAACCACCCTCATGAAACGCTGGAGGATGAAGCACACGCTCCGCAGGTTCATCTGCTCCCCGCCGCCCTCCTTCTCGTGCGACGCCCCGGTCGGCTGGGGGGACAGAAACCTGACGTCCGGCATCAGGCGGGCCAGCAGCGAGAAGTCCGCGCCGAACACCTCCATCAGATCCCTGGCGATCGTGAGCAGCGCCTGCTGGGAGCTCTTCTCGCGAAGCAGGAGGCACAGGTCGTTGAAGACCGATATCACCTCCAAAAGCGGCCTCTGCTTCGACATCTGGTCGAACTTGTGCGTGAGCACGTACCCCTCCGAAACGTCCACGCGAGCCTTGAGGCTGTTTACGAGCATGCTCTTCCCTGACCCCGAGAACCCGCCGACGAAGAAAGCTTCGCTCTTCCCAGCGGACACCCTGCAAAATGCATCTGTTATCGAGGACACCTCGTTCTCCCTCCCGTACAATTTGTGTCCTCTGAATGAAAGTTGTACGCGTTCATTATCCAACGATAGCTCTTGGTCGAACAAGAAGCGGTTTGGGTCGAGCAGCAGCAGATGCAAATCTTTGATCACAGTGTCCAAAGAATCATATGCTGTATCTGGGCGGTTGCGTCCCCCGCATTCGAGAAGGTTCTGGATCAATAAGTAAATGGATGACGAAAACCCCATCTTCTTCAGAGAATCCCAATATTGTGAATTCTTTTCTAATGTTGCATGTGACCCATTGCTCTCTTCCGAAGCCTTCAAACGCATCTTCTTTTGTGCCGGTGCCTGTGAGACGACCTTACCCTTCGAGTCGGGGGCTTCGGGGGCTTCTCCTGGCAATGGATGAAGTTGGGAGAGCAGATCGTATAGAAGGACTCCAAACGAATGGCAGCGGGCATCTTCTTCACTCTGGCTGGCGGCGGCGGTTGGTTCATCCGTGTCTTCAAATGTTGGAAATTCAACCTCAAGATATCTGCCCGTGTCCTCAACCCGTCACTGCGCAAAAAAGAAGGCTCGGCCATTACCACTGATCGTTGTGGCGACAACATTTCCATGCCAATAGGCTTAGAATCTCCGCCTGCTTCTTTGCCAGAGGGAACGCGAACGACGAAGTTATCAATTCTAAGCTGCTCTTCAGACGATAGAGATTGCTGCGAAGGATACCGGCTAGGATGATCTCTCAGGTGCCTCAACAATTCAGCAATGCCGTAGGCGATGGTAATCTTGCTCAGTACAAATTCTTTCGCGATGAGCCCCTCACTCCCACTCCCAGCATTTGATTGCTTTTGCCTCGTGGCTTCCGTGTCGATCCATTCCCTGAGTGACACGAGAGAGGTGTTGTTGCTCCTTCCGTTGGATCGAGATAAATGATGCTGGGCCATCATGTTGAATCTCCCCTGAACAGCCTAGGTATTCAGAATCTTTCTAGGGCGGTGTCTAACAAAGCAAACTCCCTCTGGTTCCCTAAATCAGAGCCGCTACGCAGTGCCACCGGCAATTCAGCCTGCCTATCAATCGGCGCTGCTCGCTGCTACCTGCGCGCATCCGCCAGCAAGAACATCATCGTCGAGGCGGGCGTCCGGCAGAGGAGAGGGCCTCGGTCGCCGGTCGCCGCGCTGCAGCAACCCGGGCCTGTCGGGCGGTCGTGAGTGTGTAAGTTGGTAGGTTGCAGGTTGCAGGGTGCACCACAGATGATGGAGGAACATGCTTATGCTTGGTTCTTCTCCTGCTTGGTGCTTCCAGTGCGCACGCGGGCGCTGGGCTCAAGTCCGGGACCGCCGAGTCACGGATATGGCTCACATTCTTCACATCGCATCATCATCTCCAAGAAGAGATGAGGCAGTAGACGTATTAGCAGGCTTGCAAAGCTCGTGCTGAAAGGCGGCACCAGGGGCTAGCGCTGCTCGTGGAAACTTAGTGAAAACGAAGCCAAGTATCGTAGGTAGTAGGAAAGGTGGCACATGCTGATGATCTGCCTATGACATGGCAGATGCAGGTAGTTGTAGCTGCTATTGGAAAACTCGAAGTAACATTGTAACGAAACGTAGCATTCTCTTGCTTGCAGCTTGCTTGCTGGGTGCTAAAGATTAGGTGCCATGGTGCCAAACAACAAACAAATCTGCAAGAAGTCATGGTCCTACTCTATCATTTCCCTATAATTCCTTACTAAGAGCTACAGACTGATCATTCTTGCACGAGCAATAAACGTGTACACGACAATACAAAACAATACAAAGCGGTCTAATACTAACATCAGCGGAACATGGTCGGCCGGTCCTCCTCGTCGTGATTCACGGGAGTCTGCTGGTGGTGGAGGAAGCTTGACGCGATCGGCGTGGAGCTCCTCCTTCGAGCCTCCTCTTGCTCTTGGGCCATCTCCCTCTCCCTTCTCGAGTCGCCACTATCAACGTCTGCAACATACCGCGAAAGGAAGCTGTCGCTCAGCGCACTCGCCCGCCTGACCTCCTCGAGCTCGGTGATCTCCTCGGCGGATGGCCGTTCCTCGACGTTCGGGCGTATCATGGCCTTTATGAGGCTGACGAGGCTAGCGCTCCTAACGGAAGGCAACTCAGGATCGTGGCCTCCGCTTCGTATCCTGTGCCACCCGTCGCCCTCCCTTGGCAGCGACCAAGACGGTGATGCCGCGAGCTCGTACAACGCCAACCCCAGGCTGAATATATCGGCAGCCGGATGCTTCGCAGAACTCGATGAAAGAAGCTCAGCCGGCATGTAGACCGTGTCTCCTTCCTGGCCATCATCCTTCGTGCCGATATCGCCCGTGAGGCCAAAGTCTCCAATCTTGCATATCGTTCCCCACTTCGAGTTGTAGGCGAAGAAGATGTTGGATGGCTTGATGTCATATCGAATTCAGAGTAAAAGACATACAGAACATTTTTGTGTTGAGAAGAGACAGCTCAGAAAAATAAAAGGCAAGCTAACACAAACTTACCTTGATGTCATAGTGCACCATCCCGTAGGAGTGGATATGAAACAGACCGCGGGAGATGTCATGGGCTATCTGCCATACGGCTCTCTCCGGGAGAAGACGGTCCATTTGAACCTCTACACCCTCCTCTCCCGTCATGGACGTGTTTTTATCGCTGTTGGCATCAGCAGTAGTGACCTTCTTGTCCAGGAGACACGACTGCAAGCTTGGATACCTGCCCGAGTCCCTCTCCCACTCGCTTGACAGCGATAGCCGCAGGTGACGACACGTGGCCCGGCTGCACAGCTCCGTCTGGCAGTAGAAGAAGCCATCCTGCTGCCAGGCCCGGATGAAGAACAGGAGATACAGTCCGTAGTTGTTTTTGGAATGCTGATGCTGATGATTGTGGGCTCCACCACCTCCGCCGCTCTTTTCGTGCGAATCTGCTGCCTCTTTCAACAACGCGGTCTGAAGCCTCCTCATCGTGTTGACCTCGGCCATGGCCCGTTCCCTGTCTTTAACTCCCCGGAACTGCCTCCGCGTGCGCTTGATTGCGTAAAGTCTACGGTCGTCCTTGGATCGGACCTTGTAAACATCTGCAAAGGCGCCGCTGCCCAATATGCCAAGGTTGTCAAAGTCTGAGAACGATACCGGCTGGGACATCATGGTGTTGCTGTTATCCTGCACCGGTGTGGCAGCAGCGTTCCTTGATGGGTTGTAAAATGGCAATGATGATCTGTCGTCTTGGTGGTCGATCCCATCCTCTTTCCTGCTCTCGTCATCTGTTTTCGTAACCTGATCAGCGGGACCATTTCCCTCCAGCGAACGAAACATGCACGATGTCGCAGCAGCTCCACCATCATTGGTCGTGGCCGCATTGTCCAGAGAAGAATCTAAACGCTGTTCCTCCCCCTCATCCACCGGAGCAAACAAATGATTGTGATGGTGGTTGTTGCCCAACGAGCCACTCTCGACCGTGCTGTCCATGGTGGTGCCGCTGATATCATTCTCGAGCATGGAATCCTCGAGCGAGGACAGATTGTCCAACACCTGAGGTGGGCAGGCCGCCAGGACCTTGGTCGTTATCAATGAATTTGCACGTTTCAGGCCCCCGGGAGGTTGGTGTCTGTCGACGATGTTGTGGGCCCACGCCGGCGTCCTAATCGGCGTGGGAGGACACAACAAACGGTGGTGATTCTCGCCTCCGGATGCAGTGCTGCCGATCCCCGTCTTGTGCGAGTGGAACCCGCTGTCCTTCGATCCCAGGCTCGCTTGCGATGGCGTGCCGACGTCGAATGCAGAAGTGTCTGGCATGGGCCGAACTTTCCGCGCCGTCGGCCTGGTTATATTTGAGGCGTTCGAGAGCATTGTTGTATTATTGACGCCAGCAGTCGAAGCTGTGGTGTCGACGGCGCTGTTAGATCCCGCAGATAACATGGTCGACGACGAGTTCGCCGATGTGTCAACGGCCGGCTCGGAGCTTTTGTCTGGCATTATGGGAGAGGCAACAGTACGGAACAACGGCTGTATTGCTGCGGGGCTGCTCCTCCTCCCTTCGTGCCGAAATCCAATGGGACCCCTATTGCGAGGTGGACCCATTTCTCTCGGTTCATCGCTGTCCAACGAGCCCTTCATGGGTATGCTGCAAACGTGATCATCTCCATCTCCCATCTCGTGATCGTCGTCGTCCTCGGGCAAACGTACAATGGGCGACATCTCCAGGTTGGGCATGTGAAACTGATCTGCTGACAGCATACCGCGGGGTGTGTGAGGATGCAGCGTCGACTCCATCGATGATTCGTGGGATTTCTTCTTCTCGGACTGCTGCTCTCCGCTGCTGCTTTCTCTGCTGTTGTGCTGAGGCGTGGGACTTCCAAAGTTTAGCCTGGTCCCCGATATCCCTTCATTGGACCCGGGCTTCGCTAGTAACAGATCGACCTCTTCATCGTGATCATCGTCTTCCATTATAACAGTGTCGTCCTCCTCCTCCTCCAAATCGTTCAATTTGTTGTGTGCCGTCATGTTCACGTGGCTCGGAACATTAGTCATGCGCATCCTTTCGTTCGTCGTGGACCTGATAGATGTGGCCTCGCTCCAGTCCCCCGAGACGTCATTCTGATCATTTGACAAACTCGGCGCCAACTTGCTGTTGTTGTTTTCCGCGGCGCTGTCGAACGAGGCCCCCAATGAGAGTGCGTTGGATGGTCCAGTGGTTTCGTCACCTCTTCCCCGCATGAATAATCTCCGAGATGCAGGTGACGGCGGCGGCAGCTCCTTCGCCGCCGACGTCGCAGAAGAAGTTGGCTTGGGACGCAAGCTCAGCCTCGCTGCAGACCCGGCCTCGCCGTTTTCGTTCGTTCCATCATCCTTGTCGTTATCCATCGCCGGCCCATTGAGTCGAAACGGCGCAATGGCAGATCCTGCCGTGACTCCACGGGGGTTGACCCTCGGCAACGAGGCAGGAAAAGCATGGAATCTAAACGGGGTCCCCGGCGACTGGGAATTGGACGAGGAGCCGCCGAAACTATCGCTCGCCGACGAGTTGTTGCTGTTCTTCCCCGCCGGCCTAGCGACACTATTTTTCGGCGAAGGCGTCAGAGGCGAAGAGGGCGTGGCTGCACCCGGCCCGGTTTCGGAGCCAACGGCTCCAAAGGCACTGCCTGGTGCGCTCCCAGATGAGTTCGGACGGGGCGGATACAGCCGATGCTTGCCCTGCCCGCCGCTGCCCTTGTCCTCGCCGCCATAGGTCGGCTTGGGAGAGAATAAAAGACCGTCTGACTTCTTCCTGATCCTTTTTTGTTGCGTCTGGGGAGGTCTCATGGGAGTGAAAGAATTACTTGCTGCCGGTTCCCTATACTGCTGCGGCTGTGTTAGAGCTGCTTTGTCCTGCTGCGGATCCTGAAAGTCGAAGCTCTGCTTCCGCCTCTTGGGCGAGGTATACCTGGGGTTGTCATTTATGCCGGATGCCTGCACGGCCGCTGAGGCCGAGGCAGCTGCAGCGGCTTCAAACGATGCATTCAGCGAAGCCCTAGCCCCGAGCAGATTATTTTCTTCCGGAGAAGACGATTGGTGCAACGATCCCCCCTCGCACTGTTCCCCGGAATCGTCAACGAGACCAATCTTGGAGTGGTTCAGTATTTGGGACATGTTGGCATTCTTCATCTCGTGCGGCGTCGCCCGCAAATCCCTCCTAATCGGCGTCGGCGGCTCCCTCTCCCCCTTCGTCTGAGCCCCCTCCCCCGTCGCTTCCGCTGTCACTGCTTCATCGTTAACGTCGCCCTTTGCTGCCGCGGACAAGGCCTCGGACGGCACGGGAGATTTCGTCGCCTGGCTGCGCTTCCTGGGCAGTAATGTCTCGCCGTTTTGGGGACGGAGTGACAGGGGCAGGTTTTCGTCCTCATCGGGTGCACAACTTGTGTCACCCCCCCGGCTCACGGATGCCATTCCGCCGCGATCGCCGTCCCCTTGCGGGGGTCGGCTCTTCCTTACTGTCATGGGGCAGTCCGTCATGGGTGATATATTTTACGCCAACAACAAACAACAACAATAGTGAATCCAAGAAGGCAAGGGTGTTGTTGACCGAGGCCTGCACCTACACGAAGCTGCAATTGCAAAAATCAATCGACGCCGCCGGGTTTGGACTTCTTGCAAATGACGGAGAGAGGTCGGTTCTCATTCCACGCAGCAAATCCGCCGCATCATCATGTGCAACACGAACTCCACAATGGCCTTGCAGCTCTGAGCGGCATGCCTACACCAGGCTTCCGGAACTTGGTTGCAGCGAGCTTCCCCCAATAATCCCCGATGAAACCCGCCGCGCGACGAACGTCACCGCCGGGCCCGTCGCGTCGTTGCTGCGCCTGCTGTAGTTCTCCTATCCAGACGTGTGGATCCGCTCTCGAGAAAGGAGAGGCGTCATGGCTTTGCAGTCGGATACTGCGGATAGCTGCGGATGCGGAGAGGGAACGAAGACGAAGGCCGCGCCGCCGCCAAAAGTGTGGCACGTCGCGGCGCACCCGATGTTTTCGCTCAAGATGCCGGAAATGTTTGGCGGGACCATTCGCGCCATCTTTATTGTACTGATTCCTAACCTGGAGATTCCTTCTCACCTGATCTCAGATTAGTACCAATTCCGGCGTGCAAGATTTCTTCTCAAAAATGGGTTCCACTCTTAGATATTAGTTAACGCATCAGACTGGTCCCTAGACCAGTTGTCTCCACCCACATTATTGTAAGGGGATAGC
>JALLOV010000221.1:0-15011 GCA_036939655.1 Thalassiosira allenii | reverse complement strand
AAACACCAATATCACTTGCCAAGATTGCGGAAGGGTACCTAGAACAGGAGAACTAAGGTGGCGTAGCCACATGTGTTGGGCTGCCGACCGGCCAGAACAGCAGTCCGTCGCCCACACAAGGAAGGAGGGGAATTATGGAAGAGGATCCTGCGCTGAAAACATTGAAGGAGGAGGGTGGCAGCGCAGAGCAGATGCCGACTTGGCCGTGCGCATGGATGGGATAGGGTTTTCTACAGGGTGTTTATCATCGTAACAAAAAAATTCCTTCGCTACGATACATTCACATATCAAAGACGTAAAATCTAAAATGGAAATGAAACCCCAAAATTATCCCCCACCACACACGCAACATCACAGATTTTTTTTTTCATTTTCAACGGCGCCCCCTGCTCCCGCTGATCACACATCATCAGCCAGTGTGCTTAGGAACTTCATCGGTCAGAGCCAGCAGGCGGCCTGACTCTTTCCGTGCTGGCCGATAGCCTCCGCCCACCCGTCAATAAATAATGAGTGACCTCCAACCCGAGCCGGGGGCTAGCAGGCGGCAACGTAAGGCCGCCGTCAACGCAAGAGGAAATATCAAAGTCGCGCAGAGGGAGATTGACAAAACGAAAGCCAAGGAAGCAAGGCAGAGGAAGAAAAAGCGCCTGAAAAGGGAGGCTTCGAAAAGCGGAGGGGAGAAAAGCATTGGTCGATCGAAGACCAATATGATGGAATTCCCGGGAGATGGTCGCACTTTGAATTTCAAGATCGCCGACGTAGCGGCAACTGCCCAGTGCACAACGGCTCACGACGCTCACGACGCCTTTAAAAGCGGCAGCGACGCCGCTATTCTGGCCCTGATCCAGGGGCTTGGGAGTGGATCCGACAAAAAAGAATTACAACAAATGGTGATGGCGCTCGCCGCCGAGAACATGGGCTCCGGGCGTACCGCTGCTCTTTATGGTGATTTCACCGTGAAAAAAGCAACTGGGGGGACGATGGTCGATGGGGGGGTGGTTTTGGGCAAGGAAGGTGATTATCAGGGTGGCAATGGCACCGACGGTACCCAGGCACGTTATGATGTTGATGAGGAGGGAGGGCTTTGGGTGGCGAGCTATTATGATGTGTTTGGCGGCAAAAGGATTACAGAACCCTTCACGTTGTTTTCAAAATCATTTGTGGAATCTTCCATCGTTGGCGCATACGATGCAAAGTGTTATGAACTACTTCAGAGGGAGACATTCCCTTGCTGCATCGGTCTCTTTTGGAGCCTGGTACATCATTACCGCGGGGGTGGGCAGGGCCGCAGGGACCTACTCGGGCTCTTCCAAGCGGTTTGCAACGTCAGAGATTGGGCAGTTGTCCCAGGACTAGCAAAGAGAAAGGGCAAGAAATGATTATAGGTTTGTCTTCGTTGTTGAGATTTTGTCCGGTGTAGTAGTTTGTGTGGTCACTTGATGTGCTAGTTTTTGGATTAATGATAGAGGGATTTTAACTTGATAGGGAGACAAAAAACACTTCCCTCTCCTCGACTGCTGCCCTCCCTCCCCTCCCTTGAGCCCCTCCCCCCCCTCCCCTCCCTGAGAACCTCCCCCCCCTCCCCTCCCCTCCCTAAGAGCCTCCCTTTCCTCAACTGCCGCCCTCCCTCCCCCTCCCTTGCCCCCCCACCAATCCCCTCCCTAAGATTTTTACCTAGAAAACTCTGGGTTTCTGTTAGACTCCCCTCGGATACGGCGAGCCAGCTGCATGTCCTTCGGCATGATGGTGACGCGCTTGGCGTGGATGGCGCATAGGTTGGTGTCCTCGAAGACGCCGACCTGGTATGCCTCAGAAGCCTCTTGAGCGGCAAGGAGGCAGGATCCCGTGACCCTTGCCTCCTTCGGCAACAATTTTCCTGGCCTTGGTGCGTCCCCCAGGACCTGCCTGAAGGCCTTCGCAAAGTTCATCTTCGTGATCAACAATTCGGTGCCCTTTTGGTATCGGCGGATCTCCCGGAGGGCAACCGTGCCGGGGCGGTAGCGATGCGGCTTCTTGACGCCGCCTGGGGCGGGGCGTTGCTTGCGAGCGGGCTGCTTCTGGCGTGCACCCTTACCACCGCCCTGCTTGCCTCCGCCCCTGCCTCCACCCTTGCCTCTGCCCGCGGCGGGATTGGCACGAGGCGCCTTGCCACCTGTATTAGACCGGCGGTTTGGAGCACCTTTCATTGTTCTTGCCATGATGATGTTTTAATGATTGTATTGATGCAGCCGGTAGGGTCGAGTTAGAAATGATGGAGGTGTTGTTCATGACGGATGACAGGGCTAAATTAGGTATTGGTCAATGTAACTATTTAAGATGAGTTGTTTCGTTTTAGACTATAATAAGACTATAATATTTTTTTTTATCTACATTGTATATTTGTGTAGCGCTTTGTTATCTTGGGCCAAGTTCAGCCTCAGGGATACCGATTCCCAACTGATTCCCACGTGGGGTTTGCCTTGCCGTGAAATCTTCGTTTTGTTGATGTTGAAATCCAACGCCGGGTACTGCACAACTCTGCAATCACCATGTCATCCACCTCTCCCACCGACACCGCCACTGCCAAGGCCGTCGCGGACGCTGCCACTGCCAAGGCCGCCGCCCCCGTGAACAACAACGCCGGCTCCGAAGACGGCAGGGACGTTGCTTGCTCCGAAGACGGCAGGGATGATGACGTTGCTTCGGCGGAGGGGGGCGGGGGAGAGGGCGCTCCCGCTGCCGAAGGTAGGGCTGCCAAGGCCGTCATGGAGGCTGCCACTGCCAAGGCCGTCGCGGACGCTGCCAAGGCCGCCGCCCCCGTGAACCACGTTGCCGGCTCCCACGTTGCCGGCTCCGAAGACGGCGCTCCCCCGGAGGAGGGGGGTGGGGGAGAGGACGCTCCCCCCGGCGATGGTGGCGCTGTCGCTGCAGATGATGACGGCGCTCTCACGGAGGAGGGGGGTGGGGAAGAGGACGATCCCGCTGATGATCAGGCGGAGGAGGGGGGTGGGGAAGAGGATGATGAAGAGGATGATCCCGCTGACGAGGGGGGTGGGGAAGAGAACGATCCCGCTGACGATCCGGCAGAGGAGGGGGGTGGGGAAGAGAACGATCCCGCTGACGATCCGGCGGAGGAGGGGGGTGGGGAAGAGGATGATCCCGCTGACGATCCGGCGGAGGAGGGGGGTGGAGGAGCGGGCGCTCTTGCTGCGGGAGGTACGGGAAGGCGACCCCGCTCAAGTGATCCAATAGGTTAGTCATGCACCCACATTTGATCGTACCAAGATTTTATTGATGAAACGAACCTAACCCACAGTTGCTTTCTCAGTCCCTTTCGATCCAGACTTGCTATCCCTAATCCTCGGAGAGATAGGATCTGACGGCACAAGCAGCTATGCTCTCGCCAAAACTCCTGCTGCAGATGGGGGTGAATCAACCATCATCTGGTACTCTGGAGGCAAAAGGACTGTTCATGGGCCAGACCAAGAAGACGACCTCGAAGATTGTCTGCGCGATGGTACCCTCCACAAGAAAGCGATCAGAGTCTATCTGTCGCCACGTGGTGCCTCAGCCGAGGGAGTTAGGAAAATGCTTCCCAAGATACTCCCGAGATATGCCTTTGACGAACCAGTCGTTGTTAGCTTGCCAACATTCAACAAGCACTGCTTTCCTGCTCTAGTGAAGAAGTACCCGCACGATATGAAGAGGCATTATCCCACGCCCAAGGGTAATTCAAGTTTCAAAGCCAACCGAAAGGGAACCGAGAAAGAAGGCAATTGGACGCCATCATGCTGGCAAATCGTTACCAAAGATGACGATTTGCCGAGGGACAGCGAACCGGTATATATCCAGCGACCCAACGAGTACAACTTCCAACTTCAGTTGGCCGATGGGCTTCCTGATGATGAGGAGGACCTTCCCTCCGATGAAGACGATGACGAGGGTGGCGCCGAGGTGGACACAGAAGCCACGAACGAAGAAGATGATGAGGACAGGAAAATGCTTCGGGACGCGGGTGCACATAAGGACATCCTGGACCTACTCAACAACATCGACCTACTCAAGGGAGTCTTTGAGATTGAACTCGGCATCGACGAAAATAATGATGTTCATCATCCTTGGCAGGGCCGCAAGATTTATTTTTCTCCAATTGGGGGCATGGATGTGTATGCAGAGGCCACCAGGGCCCTGCCGAATCACCAAGGATCGTCGTTTGAACTCTGCAATTTCACTTATTCGCCAGATACAGGCAAGTGGCGCAATAATAATGCGGATGCCGATACCCCCACCAAGACGAGGGTCCCCAGGGCGGACAGGCTCCGCGCTGCAGAGAAACGAGTGAAGGATTGCAAGGGAACGGCAGAAGAATCCGCGAAGCGCCTAGCCGAAGCCAAGACTAGGCTAGAAGAAGCTGATGCTGCCGTCAATAGCCTCAAGCGCGCCAGGGAGGACCGAAAATCGGCCAAGGCTGAACACAATGCTGTCAAGGCCGAGCATGAACAGAATATGGCTGATCTGAGTTCGGCGGAGGCGGAACTCAAAAAAGCTAAGGTTCAGTAGAGAGACTGGCTGTCGGGGGGTATTGTGTGCTGTTTTTATCAGAGGTGTCGTGGTAGTCTAGTGTGAATATCAATTAATGTGCTCCTTTTGTCCATGGCAACAGATTTCCTCGATAAAAACATGGTACTCGTTCTCAAAGTCTCTCGCTCCCTCCCTTTTCAAGAAGTGCTACTGCTTTCGTCAGACTTTGGGACTTTCCCCCCATGAAGGAGATAATGGACGGGGCCGTGGTACCGTCTGCTCACAGTAACATGATTAATTCTTGTGGCCTCGCCCTCCTCAACAAANATTGCCCTCGGACATCACCGAGCGAACCACATGCCCTCCCTGAGTGGAACCCATCCTACCCAAGGTCATCTTCTCACCAACTTCAAGATCGCAGCTAGATTGTGCTGCCAGTGCTTGCTTCTTGCTTTGCCAGCACACCTTGCTCTCCGCGCTGTTCTTCAAACGGAACGCCTCGCTCGACACACGAGCCTGTACTTCATCGCCATTGGCACTGCTCGACAAACGAGCATCGTCGCTGCTCGACAAAAGAGCCTCATCGCTGCTCGACGCACGAGCGCTCTCCTCTTGCTCAACCTGCGTGAGCACGAACTCGACGTTCGATTCCTCGCTGGGCATCTGCTCGACGGATGGAATGAGGATCTCGACACACGCTGCTCCCCCTCCGTCCTGCCCGCCCTTGTAGTTTGCCGGGCGCAAATGTGCATTCTCTGGCTTGCGCCAGCAGACCGCCTCCTTATGCCCCTGCTTCCCACAGTGATTGCAGTTTCTCTTAAAATTTCCGCGGCCTCCGCCGCCTCCTCCGCCGTTGCCACCGCCGCCGCCGTTCTTCTTGGGGCATTTGATGGCACGGTGTCCACGACCTCCGCAATGGTAGCACTTGCCCTTGAACGGGGGTTTATCGTCCCCCACGTTCCCCAACGACGTCTCGTTCACGTCGTCGTCGCCGCTGTTGTTTCCCTTGCTGCCGATGCGCCACTCGTCCTTCATGTCCGAGATGAGCTCGGCCATCGTCGGCTCGCGCTTCTCCGTCTTCTTCGTCAGATCGTGCCTGCGTACTGCGACCGTCCCGCCTTGATGACCACGGCGGCTCGCTTCTCGTCCGGCAAGACGCATCCGAACTGCACTTGGATCGCCGCGAGCTTGTCCACGATCTTCTCGGGGTCTTCGTGCTTCCCGAGCTTGATCTTCGCCAGCTGCTCGTCCATCTCCATCAATGCGATGGCGTCGCTCGGCGCGAATCGTCGATCGAGCTCCGCGATCACCTTCCACGCCTTGCCGCCGTTCCATCCCGGCTCCTTCGACAGCGCGATCGCGTTGAGCATCGCCTTGTCCTTTCCCATGCCCAGGATCAGCGCTCGCATCACCTTCGCGTTCATTTCTTTTGCTTCCTTCTGCGCTTTCTGTCCCGCGTCGGTCTCGTCCAATGCCGTCGTCTCCGTCGCAGGCAATTTCGAGTCGAAGCTCTCGAGAATCGCCTCGGAACAATCGGCCTCGACCAGGTACGCCTCGAGCTGCATCTTGTACACCGGGTAGTCCTCCGCCTTCCCGCTGAACTGCGGCTTCCGCTGGACATTGTCGCTGCTGCTCATCTTGTCTCGTCTTCACAGTTCGACCAACGAACCCGAATCGACCAACGATTCGTTCGAGCAACCAAGAACTAGCGCGCTCCCGCCACGGACTTCAAACGAACTTATCGCTTGCCGCCTTTTTGCTTTCCGCACCTTCCACCCGCGAATTCGGCGACTTCAGGACCTCGCAATGTAGTCTAGACTATGCCAGAAGTCTCCAAAGCCCGCCAATATTGAGTAGTAGTGCTTCGCTAATGAATAAATTGATCTGTATCTCGTTCTCTAAATTATGCTATTTCCCAAGAATAGTTCTGTGACATAAAACATCTCGGAACATTTTCCCCAAGTATGAAAACCCTACAATATCCTGACTCTGCCTGAGCCCAAGATATTTAGCTTCCGACACCCTCCCTCTCAGGAGTGTCAGGCCGTTCACCTTCATCCCTCTTTCAGTTCGCGTAAGAAGCTGTCCAACGATACAACTTTTTGCCAAATCTACTGCCCCACGGTCGTCCATCCATTTAATGACATTCTTCACATACAACATGTCTTGCGCACATGCGACTCCGGCACTCAACTCGCTCTCAATGACACACAGAGAGATATTCTTCACTTTCTTCTTGACGCCTTCTCTTGGCAAATCGATCTCGCTTTCTAAGCTCTGCAGTAACACAACTTGTGTAAACACAATACCGCCCTTCACCTTCGCCTTGCGGTCGACGACGTACTCATCGAGCTCGTCGCAATCGAAACGCTCCATCAGCTCGGTCTTCGTCGTTTCCATGGTCTCGACGCTTCCAACAGTAAGATTGCCGTCGATCCAGCTCACAACATTTGCATATTCGACGTACGAATTCGCTACCTCTGCACTTTGATTGTATTTCCTCGGCCTCAACTCGGTGATATTTCTGACACCACCGCCAATTCCAGTGCTAATATTTGCTGCGTATTCGACGCACGAATCCGCTTCCTTTACGCTTTGGTTCACATCTGAGTTGCTTGCCCTCCCTGACCTTGCAGTACTGACCTCGCCTCTTGACGGAAGCACTCGAATCTCTGATGCCTCTGTCCCAACCGATGTGCCATCATTTTGCACTCCCTCCCTTGCTTCCGACTGAGGCAATAGAGGCTGTAGATTGATGCCATCATTTTGTTTCTCGCCATCCCTGTCTTCTCCATCAACAGGCAACACAAAGATTGCATTTTGCAGTGCAACCGCTGTGTCTTGTCTCGCGTATTGCATGCTTCGCAGCCAGTCCACATTTCGCATGTGATTCTTGCTCTCGTACTTTTCTCGCCAAACTCCTGCGCTCGCAATTGCCATCAACATCATCACAAACATCAAAGTATCCTTCCAGGTCTTCGTTTTCGCTCGCGGTCCTTTCGCCTCACAATTTGCACGGTCACTTCTTTGCACGCCGCCGAACACATCTGACGCGTGGTGCACATCGCTCTCTTCGCTCTTCACACTGAACTCGCCCGCGAACACCGACAGGTCATCTTGACTCACAAGATTCGCATTGCTAAAGCTGTCGTTCTCGCGTTGCAGAAGCTCAGACCCACTGATACTGCTTCCACATGAACTTCTGTCTTGACTTCGCACTCCCAAGCTAGGTAGACTTCCACGGCTGATCGCATCATCAGCATGTGCGTCGTCGTCACTTTGTTGCAAGGTTGCCCCTGCATTATTGCCCATAGACAACTGCCCTCCCTGAGCGGAACCCATCCTACCCAAGGACACAGTTACTTCTTCTCTGTTGTTCTTGAGATAGCGCGCTTGCATCGCCGCCACCTTCAGCTGAAACGCCTCGCTCATCAACAAACCCTGCGCCTGCACTTCATCTCCATCAGCATCAGCAGCGCTCGACACACGAGCCTGGACGCTCGACACACGAGCTCCACCGATGCTGTTGTTGTTGCTCGACACACGAGCCGCGTCGCTCGACACACGAGCCGCCTGATGATTTTGATCGCTCGACACACGAGCTTGCACTCCATCGCCATCGCCGCTCGACACACGAGCATCATCGCTGCTCGACGCACGAGCACTCTGGTCGCTCGACGCACGAGCGCTCTCCTCGAGACCGCCGTTGGCCTCCACTTGCTCAACCTGCGTGAGCACGAACTCGACGTCGCACGCCGCTTCCTCTTCCTCGCTGGGCATTTGCTCAACCGAAGGGATCACAATCTCCACGAAGTTTGCCGCAGCATCACCGCTCCTCGGTTTGTACCCTGCCGGCCTTTTGTGTGCATTCTCCTCAAGCTCCCAGCAGTCGGCCTTCTTGTGCCCCTGCTTCCCACAATGGTGGCAGTTTCCTCTGAACTTTCCGCTGCCATTTCCGCCGCCTCCGCCGTTGCCGTTCTTGTGCGGGCAATCGACCGCACGATGACCACTCTCGCCGCATTCGTAGCACTTGCCCTTGAACGGGGTTTTATCGCTCCCCGCGCCCGACAATGCCGTCTCGTTCACGTCGTCGTCGTCGTCGTCGTCGCCCTCGTTCTTGCTTCCCTTGTTCGCGATGCGCCACTCGTCCTTCATGTCCGAGATCAGCTCGGCCATCGTCGGCTCGCGCTTCTCGGTCTTCTTCGTCAACTTGCAGCACGCGGTGATCGTGCTCGCGTAGTTCGACCGGCCCGCCTTGATGACTACGGCGGCTCGCTTCTCATCCGGCAAGACGCATCCAAACTGCACTTGGATCGCCGCGAGCTTGTCCACGATCTTCTCGGGGTCTTCGTGCTTCCCGAGCTTGATCTTCGCCAGCTGCTCGTCCATCTCCATCAATGCGATGGCGTCGCTCGGCGCGAATCGTCGATCGAGCTCCGCGATCACCTTCCACGCCTTGCCGCCGTTCCATCCCGGCTCCTTCGACAGCGCGATCGCGTTGAGCATCGCCTTGTCCTTTCCCATGCCCAGGATCAGCGCTCGCATCACCTTCGCGTTCATTTCTTTTGCTTCCTTCTGCGCTTTCTGTCCCGCGTCGGTCTCGTCCAATGCCGTCGTCTCCGTCGCAGGCAATTTCGAGTCGAAGCTCTCGAGAATCGCCTCGGAACAATCGGCCTCGACCAGGTACGCCTCGAGCTGCATCTTGTACACCGGGTAGTCCTCCGCCTTCCCGCTGAACTGCGGCTTCCGCTGGACATTGTCGCTGCTGCTCATCTTGTCTCGTCTTCACAGTTCGACCAACGAACCCGAATCGACCAACGATTCGTTCGAGCAACCAAGAACTAGCGCGCTCCCGCCACGGACTTCAAACGAACTTATCGCTTGCCGCCTTTTTGCTTTCCGCACCTTCCACCCGCGAATTCGGCGACTTCAGGACCTCGCAATGTAGTCTAGACTATGCCAGAAGTCTCCAAAGCCCGCCAATATTGAGTAGTAGTGCTTCGCTAATGAATAAATTGATCTGTATCTCGTTCTCTAAATTATGCTATTTCCCAAGAATAGTTCTGTGACATAAAACATCTCGGAACATTTTCCCCAAGTATGAAAACCCTACAATATCCTGACTCTGCCTGAGCCCAAGATATTTAGCTTCCGACACCCTCCCTCTCAGGAGTGTCAGGCTCTTCCTCACCTCCCGTGTAGACAGACGCATGCTTTCCGTACGCCGGATTTCCTAGGTTCTTCGTGTGCAGGTCCGCATCGTTATCGTCTCCTGCCACCCACTTTATTACCAAGATACCAGCTTCTTTCAGTTCGCGTAAAAAGTATTGCCGCACATCCACATGACGTGTGCGTCCTCCAACGCTCCAACTGTTCGCCAAATCAACTGCCCCACGGTTGTCCATTTCAAGAAGCATGGGCAGTTCCACCTGAAGGCCCATCGATTCAATGACATTCTTCACATACAACATGTCTTGTGCACATGTGACACCGGCACTCATCTCACTCTCAGTGACAGACAAAGAGATGTGCTTTTGTGTAGTGCTGCGCCAACTCACAGGTGCACCATTGACAGAGACCCGTGTCCCTGTCACACTCTTCCGCGTCTCCGGATCTGTCGCATAATCCGAATCGCTCCTACCAGAGATGATGAACTTGAAGTCCTTGCTTCCATCCCAGGTGTCAGTTGGTTTCAACACCAGACCCTCATCCTTCCTGTCTCTGCAGTATTGCATAATCCTGTGCATTGCATGAATATGACCTGGATTTGCCATTTGCATATGCCTAGAGCAATCACGAACTGCGTTGCTGATCATCGGCTTCGACCATCCCATCAAATGTATCATCTTGCCCACGCCAGATCGATAATAGGTCTGCACTGCTGGTGGTACCGCAAGACTGGGGTCTCCTTTCGTCAATATGTTGCCAGGCTTCGCTGGAGTGTCGACGCCTTCGCTTGGGATATCGAACTCGTCTTCGAAGCTCTGCAGTAGCACATCTTGTGTAAACTTGATGCCGCCCTTCACTCGAGTGATCTTGCAGCCGACATACTCGTCAAGCTCGCCGCAATCCTCGCACTCGAAACGCTCCATCAGCTCGGCCTTCGTTGCTTTCACGGCCTCTTCGCTTCCAACGATAAGATTGTCGTCGATCCAAGATACTAGGATCACTAGGCCGTGCTCCGTCCACGAATAGTACAGGCACGGATCCGCCGCACTACGAGCCATCCCCATGCTCTTCATACACTTCAAGAGCTGCTTCCAGAAGGCCATCGCGGACTGCTTAAGGCCGTAGATTGTTTTCCTGAGACGCAGAAGCGCGTTCTTCGGATAGTACGCTTCCCATCCTTGCGGTACTTCCATGTAAATTGTTTCTCCATCAGTAAACTCGCCGTGCAGAAAGGCTCCCTTCACATCTACAACGTTGGCTACCCATCCAGCCATAACCATCAGTACCAAAACGACGCGAATAGAAATAGCGTTCGTAACTGGCGCATGAATGCTGGAGCTGTCGTAATGCTCTCCGTCGACTTGTTTGAAGCCTCGCGCGTTTAGCCTTCCACGAAGAGTACCGTTGCTCTTCTTCTTGCACGCCCAGGTGCTATCGATTGTTCTTGCACCTTCTGGAAGATCCGCTCGATCTACCACCTCGAATACTCCGTGCTTCAGCATTCGCTCATGCTCATTTTTGATCTCCTCCTTCCATGCCTCGCCATCAGGCCCACTGATAGCTTGGTTGTATTTCATCGGCCTCAACTCGGTGGTATTTTCGAAACCGCCGCCGATTCCAGCGCCAACATTTGCATATTCGACGTACGAATTTGCTACCTCTGCGCTCTGGTTCACCTCACAATTATCTAGCTCTGCTAGGCTAGCAAAGTAGTTCTGTACTGCACCAATCTGAGCCATCTGAGCTGCTGCGACATCTGGATGTATTGCCCTCCCTGACCTCGTAGTACCGCCTTTGTCGTGTACCTTGAAGTGGTCATTGCGCCTCTGGACGGAAGCATCCGAATCCTCTGAGGCTTCTGTCCCAACAGATGCATCATCATTTTGCACTCCCTCCCTTGCTTCCGACTGAGGCAATGGAGGCTGAAGATTGACACCATCAAGTGTCTCGTCATCCGTGTCTTCTCTATCAACTTGTAACACAATGACTGGATCTTGAAGGGTAACCGCAATGTCTTGTCTCTCATAGTACATGCGTCGCATCCAGATCACATCTCGCGTCTCACACACCCTCTTCGTGTGGGGGTTGAACATTCGCCAGCAATCTCCAGCGTGGTCATTTGCGTATCCCACAAACATCATTGTGACCCCACGGTCATTCACCTTGCCATCTTTACCTATTTTGACTGTGCCAGCTTCTCCCAGGGTACGAAGATGCTGACTCCACTTGGGCAACGTCCCACAGTAGTGTTCCACCCTGGTCTGTTTCACTCCACCTATTTCAATAACAGTCAGCCAGTCAAGCTTGCACACGGTATTTGCAAATTCCTGGAACAACAGGTACCGCATTTCCACAGGTAGGCATGCTTGATTCATCGCTGCCCGCGCTCGGTTTGCCAAAACTGTGAATCCAAGCTCTGCCAGGTGATTCTGCTGAGGAGTGCCTTTCGCAGTGTACTCGATCTCGACATTCAGCTTCCCGCACCAATCCGCGCTCTCGATGCGCTGCTGGAGCTTCTTGTTCTCGCCAGCGTTATCTTGGCGTAGAATCTTCACTGGCTTCCCAACCTGGTCGCCCATCTTCTTGAAGCGTACGCAAGTCGGCTCGACGATTCCATCTTTCGTTGGATAATGCGACGAGAACTTCATTCCAGTGTACTCGTCCACAATCAACTGCCAATTTGGCCTCCCAACTCGGATACCCAGCTTCTCGGGCGCCTTAACGGTTGCGATGTCCTGATAGACTCGACCGTTCGGCTCAGTAGCTTTCTCGCCCTCGCTCTCCTGTGGCACGTTCTTTTGCTTTGCCTTCGACTCGGCACAGCTTTGGCACGGCGTCGATCCTCGCGTGAGCGCCCAGCCCAAATGCCCTGCCGTCGCTCGAGTTGCATCCTCGTTGCTATGTCCGAGCAAAGAATGCGCCTTCGCTACACTGATCGGCTTCTCCTTCGATACCGCGCCGCCCGACACCTCGTTGCTGCGCTTGATGTATGCACAGAACAGCGCTCCCTTTCTCGTTTTGATGACGATATCGAAGACTATCTTCATATCGCCCCTGCTCACTATGAGGGCTTCTTTGTTGCCCCGCAACTCCCAGCCGTCCATCAACAATCTCGTGATGCTGCATAGATTGAAGTTGCTCTTCGGAACGTATCCGACCTCCTTCAAGTTGACATGATGCTTCTCGTTGCCAAATTTGTCGCACACTACGCCAGGAATGTCTATGTCCTGCTGCGCTGCGACCGCACTGCCGCTCAGCCCAATGGATTGCATGTTCGATGCCTTCTCGTTCTTGCATCCGACCTTGCTGAACGTCGTATGATTGGTAGCGCCGGTATCTGCTATCCAAACGTTCTCATCCTTCAAGATGTCCATCGACGCTGGAAATGGTAGCTGCTGTACATTTGCTACGACGACTTCAGTCTCAGGGTACTCGTCAACGGCTTCCCCTAGTTTAGCGAGCTCCTCTTGAATCGTCGCCTGCCAAGCCGAGACAGCTTCCCCGAATCGATTATAATCTGCATCCGCACGCACCTCTAGTGCTGGTATCTCGACCTCTGCTAGGACGTCACGCCGCGGCTCATGTCCCGCGCGTCCACACTCCCAGCATTGATGGCTAGAATCGGGCAAATTCTCGATGTAGATGACGCTCCCCTCGTTCGAACCCAAGGACTCGTCGTCGCTTTGCAATTCTTCGACGCTCTTTGCACTCCAAAATGTGGTCGATTGGCTAGCTGTGGTTGATGTGACACTTGTACCGCTCACAGTGTACTCTCCTGAGAACACTGACAGGTCATCTTCGCTCCCATGACGTTGCAGAAGCAATGGAAGACTGTCAGACCCACTGACACTGCCACTGCTAAGGCTGTTGTTGTCGCGTTGCACCAGTCCTGGAGGACCTTCAGACCCACTGATACTGCTCCCACATGAACTGCTATCCTGGCTTCGCACTCCCAGGCTTGGTAGACTCCCACAGCTGCTGAGGTCATCATGTGCATCGTCGTTTTGTTGTAGCACATTCGCAATCATGCCCATCTGAGACATGTAGCTCTCTAGGGCATTGCCCTCGGACATCACCGAGCGAACCACATGCCCTCCCTGAGTGGAACCCATCCTACCCAAGGTCATCTTGCTTTGCCACGCGACCTTGCCCTCTTCGTTGTGCACAAAATGGAACGCCTCGCTCGACGCACGAGCCTGCACTTCATCGCCATTGGCAGTGCTCGACAAACGAGCCTCCCCCTCGCTCGACGCACGAGCATCGTCGCTCGACAAACGAGCATCGTCGCTGCTCGACGCACGAGCGCTCTCTTCATCATCGAGGCCTTCGGCTTCGGCCTCCTCTTGCTCAACAAAGGTGAGCACGAACTCGACGTTCGATTCCTCGCTGGGCATTTGCTCGACGGCTGGAATAAGGATCTCGACACACGCTGCTCCCGCTCCGTCCTGCCCGCCCTTGTAGTTTGCAGGGCGCAAATGTGCATTCTCTGGCTTGCGCCAGCAGTTCGCCTCCTTATGCCCCTGCTTCCCACAGTGATTGCAGTTTCCTTTAAACTTTCCGCGGCCGTTTCTGCCGCCTGCTCTGCCGTTCTTCTTAGTATCATCAATCACGACCTTCGTCAATCCATCTCCTCCCGTCTATTGTACCATATCCCTCCCACGATTACTTCTGTCCAGGAAACGTCGAAAACAAGGACTCGATCTCCGTGAAAGTGATAGCACACCACAAAAGAGACGAAACGATAATGCGCGTAAGAGGGACGGACCGATTTTCCATCGCCCACCCTTGTATCCCGCTTCCTTTAACCGTTCAGTCGTCAGGTTAGCCTCAAAGGGCAACGATACGTTCGTCGGTAGGACCTCACTTCCCTGCCGCCTCCCTCTTCTTGGCCCGGTTGACGTTGCAGTCCGCGCACCACGGGCAGTCCCCGTCGCCGTTCTCGTGGCAGACGCAGCAGCAGTCCAGCTGCACGGGCTCGGACCACCCTGGGTCGTCCTCTCCGGGCTCCGCGTCCCCGTCGGCGACGCGTTCCTTCCCGTCGCCGTCTCCCGATGTTTTCGACCCGCTCCTCTCCTTCTCCTTCTCGGCCAGCAGCGTCCTCGCCAGTCCGTCGCGATCGTACGGTCCGACGGCGACCCTCCTCTTCTCCTCCACGCACTCCTTAACCCACGCCGCGTCCACTATACCAACGTTCCTCTTCAGCGCCTGCCGCACCCTTCGAGTCAGGTTCCGCACGGCGCTGTCCGTGGACACGAGGTAGCGCACCCGCTTGTGCACCTGCGGCGAGATGGCGGCGCCGTGGGCTTCGAGGGTTCGCTTGAGGGTCTTGTAGTTCTGGTACG
>JALLOV010000220.1:0-12154 GCA_036939655.1 Thalassiosira allenii | reverse complement strand
GAGTAGCGCATCATATGCCCTAATCGAAGATCTACTTTGACTGCCTTCGATGAATAGCTCTCAGATACGAGCTCTCGTTCATCTAGTTTACAAGCACCATGATCCTATTTTTTGCAACGTGCCCGATATCGCTCTACCGAGCATCGCATCCAGGGCCCCCGGGGACCTGCCAGTTCGACCCTCCACAGTGATTCCCCGTGCTCGTGTCTCTCCTTGCCTGCGCTAGCAAGATAGCCTATGATTATGGCCCCACGTTGAGGCGTGTGTTCGCACGCAGAGCTTAAGGAGCTGGTAAACGCAACCAATGAAGGCGTTCCTTCGTCTGATGTGGGGCGTGCCCGGCGCTCGCGTGGACGCAATGATTGTCGGCAACAATTGGAGTGCTCGCAGAGACTTTTTGCCCATTTCGCATCGTTAAGGGAGCTCCGTGACGTGATCGGGCGTTCACCGCAAAACTTGGGCCTTCGACACCATGCAGAAAAAGGTACCTAGTGCCGCAGAGCGCTTGCAGAAGTATTGGGCTAGGTTCATTTCTGGGAACCCTGTGTAGATGGCTCGCCAGCGGATAGTTGCATACAGCGTCGGTTAATACATCTGATAGGTTACAAGAGGCACCAACGTCCTGCCGACGTCTCTAGGATATCTCATCATGTCACCGCTGTTCCTCCTACGAGTCGACATGAACATAATAGGAGGATGAAATAGGGTGTGGATCGACCGACGGCGGAAGAGAAAGCGATCTGTGTAGGAAGACTCGTTTGACGATGTCTCTTTGCGCGGTAGATGTAGCGACTCAAGTGTTTGACGAAGAAAGAGCATTCATCACCTAGATTACATCTGTTGCAGCGAGATATTTTGCATTATAATCAGGCGTATGATGCATACATGTTTTTTGGACACCTCATTTTACAAGCCTCTTGCTGCTTAGATGTCACGCAGGATTGGGCAGATACTTCACAAATACCCCAGGTTCTTCGTGCAGAAATGGAAGCATATTACATTCCACATCTTGTTTGTGCCTACTGCCACACGCATGGCGCTTCGGCTCTTCCGAGATTATGGTCTTCCCATACAAGTGTTTGACGTATCCAACGATGTCCCTTGGACACCATACCTCGGCATCATAAAATCGGCATCGAGTGTGAGGGATCATGGTGTAACTTCCTTCCTCGTTGATCCTCTGCATCCCTCTTCTGCAACCTGGATAATTGACGGAAGGCCGCCACGCCCCGTCGATGAGTTTGGGATCCATGTATTGCCTGACTCCAAACAAATCTACGTGGAGAAGCTTGCCTTGGGTGCGTGAGAACTTTTCTACTTGGATCTTCACGCCACAAATCTCAATATCATATGGCAACCCACCGAGATTCCATTTCCAGTATATATCTTCTGAGGCTGCTTTCGCGTTGAGGGTCTTTACAATTCGATCTCCAAGAGAGTCCCTATCATCGTTCGTTTTGATACGAACCGGGCCCGGGAATCGCTCCACCCTGTCGTCGTACAAGAATCCCATATCGCCGTCGTAGTCCCACGGAATCTGGCCACCAGCATTGTGACGCACCACACCAAGTGCGCTGCCGTGATCCAAAAAGGACATAATCTTAAGTTCGTCCAAGGCGTCGACGACTTCGGGGATGGCCGTGCGGAGCTGACCTAGTTTCTTGCAGCACTCCGTTTGATTGTAGTTGTAGCGCCAGAGAACGTGGTTGCCCCACTTCGCCCCGATTACGTCTTCTGGCTCGCACTCCGGCGTGAACGTCGCGCAATCGCTCGGGCTGGCGGCGGGACGACGGCTCGAGCTCTCGCCTCCTCCGCGAACGCCGAGGCCGGATCGTTCGGCGCGGCCCCGCGCCCCCCTTGCTATCCTGCCAGAGATGTGGGGTTTGACGGTCCTGGAGTTGTGAACGGAAAGCGCGGCGAGGGTGGCGAGGTAGGAACACATTCGCCGACGCCCTCGCCGCGAGAGCGAGAGAGCGGTCTTATGCTTCGCCGCGCTGCCCATGACACGTGCGCCTCTATGCTACTTGCGGTAAGTCCTGCCCGACCGTCGCTCCTCCCGCCTCCACAATGCAGACATACCTTTGACGGTACAAGTCTGGTAGAAGAAGAGAAATGTGAACGAAGTTGTTTCTCGAACTCAGAAGTCGACAGTGAGTCATGTCGCGTCGGAATAGGTACATTGGTTTGCGTTGAATCAATTCAACGCATCCGTTAGAATGACATTTTCTTGCTGAAGCCAAACCGCATTTGCCGCTGCCACCCTAAAACGTTCTCTAATGATAATACACAGCGGCGGGTACCATAAGGCCACAGCCAAAAGAGTCCCGAAACAAGGAGAGACACAAAGCCGTCGCCCTGTTCGTGCCGTAGGGCGGTATTGTCTGCAACGGAAGACAATCTCCCTATCCCTCTCCAGGTGCAGTGTGCAGCCAGCCAACGAAGCAATTGAGTGATTGACAGAAATTGTAGCTCCAGAGTCCAGAGTCCTGCTGGCAGGTCCTGGCCTGATGTTGTGTTCTGTTGTGTTCGGATTTCATGCGCCCTGGAGGTTGTGTTCTGCGAAGTCCTGAGAGAGTTCACCTTTTGAAGAAAAGCCAAAGCCTTACCTCTGGCTGAAGCTATCAACAATAACATATTCTGCTGACATTCCGCTTTTGTTGGAAGAGAAGAGGGCTTTGTTGTGTCTCTCGTTCTTGGAGCTTGTTGGGACCTTTTTGGAGTGAGGCGGGACGGGGCTCCCAAGCTCATCAAAACCATTAATGTGTCAGTCAGTCAACTATCGTCCAGGCTGTGCTACACCATAATGTAAAGGCGAGCTTCATCATGATACTGCCGGCACAATCAGAATCAGTGATGGAGCCGATAAGTATTTTGTGATGGAATTGGAATCAAAGAAGCCCTCTGTACCTGGCTTCAATACAGTGTGATGTTGCCGTCATGAATGACGACCAGTCACCTTCTCGATCTAGCACGGCTGCGCCGTTGCCATCTGCAGTGTTAGTACCTAAGTAAAGATTGCCTTCGTTACCTGCATGTCCTGCTTCGAAGGTCTTTCTCTCTAGAGATAGAGAGATACTACATATCGGTACTCAACATTCGCGTTGCCCACTGCCACAATTTGTTGCATAACCAGCAGTACAGGATCAGAGGCAATAGGATTTATCGCACGAAATCATCGGAGTTCTCAAATATTATGACGATCAACGGCCCATTACTACATCTCTCTGGAGCAGAGCAACACTGCCTTCATTTCAGCGCCTGGAATGCAATTCGCTTCATTTAGCATTATTTATTCAGGATATTGTTTTGATTCCATTATTTGACAGCTGAAGCTAAGGAGGTGCCATCGCTTGGCAGAGACCATACCAACCGATAAAGACATGACCGAAAACACCGATGTTATGAGCCTATTGGCCCTGATTTTGGGGAATGATGCAGGTAGTCAGGATACCACTGTCAGCAGCAATGGGGTGCCGGATGAGGGCGATATTGGTATGATGACTGGTAGAAGGGATAGCTTACTTCTCAACCACATACGACTTGGAGATGGAATCGAAGACTGTATGGAAATGGATGAAAGGACTGACGGTCTGTCAAGAAATCGTATCAGAACGAGCACAGCAGGAGCGTCAACTGAAAATAATCAAGAAGAAGATTTGTCGAATGGTATCCGGGACATCCTGACACTAGCTTGGAAATGATGGCATTCATCTTGCCACTCTACTACACCTACGACTTCACCTTCGAACCGACGCTACCTCGAAAAATTAGATACTTGGATCCAACTACGAGTCTCAAGGCCTCTAGAGCATTAG
The DNA here is from genome assembly GCA_036939655.1 of Thalassiosira allenii. Classification (NCBI taxonomy): domain Eukaryota; phylum Bacillariophyta; class Thalassiosirophyceae; order Thalassiosirales; family Thalassiosiraceae; genus Thalassiosira; species Thalassiosira allenii. The sequence continues at coordinate 8,339 of JALLOV010000220.1, read as the reverse complement.
GAAGAATGGTCCTCTCCATTTTGTCGAGCGGAAAACATTCTGAATTGTCATAACATAAACCCATCTTTATCAACCTTTTTGGCACACACTCTCAAATGCCCTACTTTGTACAGATCAATCTTGTTGTGCTGCGTACATTATTTGATTGTAAATGTCTTTGCATAATGTCTTTGCATCAATGAGACCCAGACCCGACGGAATTTCCCTGGAATTTTCTGATGTTGATGTGCCTTCAGCAGAAGACAAAGCCAGGCAAAGAGAGCAAGAAGTGACGACACTCAGAACATCTTTGTGTGTGCGAGGTGGCCTTCTATCAAAGCTTGTGCGCATATGTAAGAGGAGCTGGGGTCAGAACTGTGCGAGAAGATGATAATGAGATCGAGCTTCTGCAGAGGTGCATCGAAGACGAGCACGTGATGCTGAAGGAGGCATTCGAGAAGGAGCTTCGGCGTATCGTGAAATATTTGACAGCTGTTAGGAAGAGCATCCTCAAGGCGAACAAGGACGAGCCGGACTTGCTCGTATCGAAACGGAGACTCAAAGCTTGGAGAGGCAGCGCCAGATCATCGACGCGCATAGGAACATGATAGCGGAGATCGCGAGCGCGAGGACTCGAAGAAGTATAGCTAGAGTTTGAGGTACGGAGGTTCGAAATCGAGCTGAAGGATACCCTCCGGGGACGGCATCACCGAAAAGCTGTAATACTACGTCTGAGTTCTGACCGAGTTCTCCTAGAACGCGGAGGCATTGAAGAAGCATAAAAGACAGAATCGCTCATTTGCGAGATCGAGGACAAGCTCCGGTCAAGGTCCAAGGGGATCTAGCAGAAACGAACTGATCGAAGCTGACTGGGAGAAGATTGAGCAAGCAATCCCGTGGGCTTATTAGTGAGAAGTTCGATCGGTGTCCGACGACGAGTTCAGGGCCGTCCTATGGACATGCACAGAGATGATTTGCAGAGATTGCAGGGCAAATTGAAACATTCTCAGGTCTTCGTGTTCGTCGCCCTGTGAAGTCTCATCAGAGCTTCAGTCATCTAAAAATGTGAGTTTGGTTGATGTGGTCCTGTGATGCAAAATCCAACAAAAATATCGAAGGCATAATGGACACGGATGAATTCCATGGGATAAATATTGGGAGGAAGTCCAAGATTGTCTCTGTCAATCCATATCTTATGTCATATCACACTCTAGTCTCGTTGGGTGTGGTTGCTGCTTTCTAATCATTGCTTGTTCAAAACAGAAAAGCTTACTTATATCTATTCTATGCGTGACCTTACCTACCTCCTCAGGACGAGCCCGATTTGATCCAGAGACGGCAGCTAGAGGTTCACTGACATGTGATTGTTGACCAGGGAATTTCCAAGAGAGACCCATGGCCTCGCTTCGGTCACAAAGCGGTTGAGAGATCATCAGCAGAGTCGAACATGCGTCGTACGTATGCCAAACCGGAGGAGAAGAGGAAAAAGAGAGGAGAGACGATTGAAACAGGAGTGTCTTCCAAAAAGGATCGCGACAGGGACTGTATGTACATGAGTAAATCTCACCATTTTATGGGAAGGCGAAACAAATTACGCTTGATGAACGCCATTTGGCTGGGAATGAACAACATCACGGAAGGCAATTACAATGAAAAGGTCAGAGCCCGGAAGGGGCACACAAGAGACATTCTCTAAGGGTCATGCTCAATGAATGGCACATATAATGTAACTCTGCATTTTATTGCACTGTGAATGCCGTTGTATCACTGATTGCGAGTAGCAGATACCCTCATGTAATTATAAGGACGATATCATTTTCGATTGTATCAGAAGTGTTGATATCCACCCATAAGAAGCTTTCTAGTGACCGCCGACGGCTGATGAAATACTGCGTTAGACCGTTCATATTGCCCCCATGTCAAGTTTGCAGAGTGTTTTTGATGCTGTTGTGAACGAATAAGATTTTCTGTCCCAACACACAAAATGATGATATTGGTACAGTTCAATCTCAGGACCGAAACAAAGTGCTTACCGGACACTGATCTATGTCAGAATCAGAGCTGCACTCCGGTGCGGTTTTGACATCATAGTGAAACTCTTTATTGCCCCACTATACCCAAAAGCGATCATCGCAATGAAGAACATCTCCTGGCCGGGGTTCGGGTGTTCCCAGATCGTTCTTTTCCTCTACGTGCTTATGATCCTCTTCGATCTTTGCGATAGGTAGGTGATTGTTGACTTCTCTGATTCATTCCACACAGTCCCTGCAAGTGAGGCGTCCTCACTGAGCCAAGTCGAAACCAGGATTCTTACCAAAGTCCGTGGCGTTCGGCTTCTCCTGATGTCAAGAAGAACCTAACGAAGAATGTTTTCCAGGCTTTTCCATTTTTCGTTTCGTTGGGGTCTACCTACGCAGGGCATATGGTACACGGATCATGTCAATCATTCTGACATGGAAGCAAACGATGCCAATGCTCATGTCCATCAGAGTGACAATGATGTTGCATTGACACCAAGTCACGAGAGAGGTTGACTTCGGGATCAACGCACTTAGAGTATCTTTCGAGGCCTATCACCTCTTGCAGGACTGCAGGACTCGCAGGAATCTATCTTTCTTCTTGGGGTTGAGAAGGGTTGAGAGCAGGAGTGGATCCGCTTGTGAAGGGTCTACTATGCTCGATGTGTCTTATGGATAGGGCGGAATCGATGTTTGTCAGCCATCTATTTCTGCTAGTGCATTGGGATCGCCAAAATGCTTCAAACTCTTTATTTACTGCACTTGATATTATGCAGGTTTGTGCATTGATATGAAGTGTTATGCGGAGGTACAACCATTCTCTGACATAAAGGGTAATTGTCTCCGTTGGTATTACGTGCTGTCCAGAGTGCTACGTGAGCCTTCTTTCCCCATTTCAACCTTGCTAAAAATGTTTTGGTCAGAGATCAGAGATCAACATCCAGTATCCCTCTTAGGGAACTTGTCCCTGTCATGGGCCGGACACAGTGCCCCAGGAATTTGGACAAGACTGGCTCAGGCATGATGTGTTCTTGGCAACCATACACAAGGTATGTACTACTACTTCTTGGCTGTGCTCAAAATCGTAGGGATACAAAGTGAAATTGTGAGCAATTTTCTTTATGACCGATTGACATACATACGACATTAAATTAGCACCGCTCAGTACTAATGTCACACAAAGTGACCAATTTGGCAGTAGTGTTTGGCAGTAGATGGAGTGTCAGTCATTGATATTTTTGTCATGCGACTCTTTTTTTGGAAGAAAATGTGAGGCTAAACTTCCCCGAGATATTTGCATAGAACCCTCTGTCAAATCACGAAGTGGTTCATCAAGAGGCTCTGTGTACACCTATTGTAGGCCTTCTGCGCAGAGGCTTTTGTTGATGCCTTACTTTTGCTGTACGTCTTTTGATATGGTGTAAGAGGCTTTCACTGGTGAGAGCTTAAAGAAGAGGCTTTGTACGACATCAGTTATTCAACTTCTGAAAACGACCAGCTCTTCCAATTCAACAGACCAGGCGGGGATGTGCGGGAGATCGTTACAATAGTTGGCTGGCAGAGACCATTCAATCGTCATGACAGCACAGTCAGCACAGCCTTGTAACCACATTTGTCCGATGAAGCTTATCTCTAGGGCAATGAGGACGCGAAAATGAAAGAAGTGTGATATGAGTTGTCTTTGAATGGAATACTCCTTGATGAGACATGTTGCATAGGCAGTGATTTAACCTGTTGCTCTTCATCTCGTGACTCCGAACCCAGCATCATCAAAAGCCGACGGATAAATATTAATATTGTCGGCAGTGATTGGATTCTCCGTCGCAGCCATCGATTTGGTTAATTCCGAGTCTTGAGGATATGACATGAAACCCGAGTAGGCAAATCAGTGCAGCGAAGTGGTTGAATCTTCAACACACAACTCAAGCAGCTCCCATCACTGATAAAGTAAACACTCATAAATTACAATCACTGAACTCTCCCACTTCTGCTTGATCTCGTCCTTCACCAATCCGCACCTAAAAGATGACTGCCAATACCATCAAGATGGAAAAGCCCAAGCGCCCCCTCTCCGCCTACAACTTATTCTACCGGTTGAAGCGCGCCAAGATCCTCGAGGCGCACAAGAGCGGCGACGATTCCAAGGAGACGATCCACCGCATCGTGACAGCCGTTCCCGGCCTCGAGGAGCAAGATCCCGCAGTCATCGCCACGCTGCCCACCGAGCGGGTCGACGAGATCTCCCGGAACGAGATCCGCGCCGCCCTCGTCGAGAACATGCTGCCCAGCACGAGGAATCGATCCCACCGCAAGACCCACGGCGCCATGAGCTTCCTGGAGATGAACAAGATCAGTGAGTGCGCGAATACAGTATCATAATGGCTTCACGTTCTTCGATTGAATGCTAATAATGATTTCCGCTGATTGCCTCGGTATGATGTACTTCAGTGTGCGCCAGCTGGAAATCGGTCGGCGACGTCACTCGCTCCGTCTTCGAGGAGCTGGCGGCGGAGGGGCGAAAGGTTTACCACCGAAAGGTCGTGGAGTACGAGAAGCTGAATCCCACGGCGGCCGCGGCGCCGCCCAAGAAGAAGGCCAAGGCGGCCGCCAAGCCGGCGGGCCGTCCTCTCGCGATCGCGCTGAAGATGCAGCAGGCTGCGAGCCTTGCTGCGCCAATCAAGAAGGCCAAGACGAACGGCGGCAGGCCGCTCGCGATCGCCCAGCCCGCCGTGGTTCCGATCGGAATGCACCACATCACGGACCTGCCCAAATCGAGTCTCCAGGCCAGGTCGCCCTCTCCCACTCCGATGAAGATGAGCGAGCTCATCGGCTCCAACATCGTGACTCCAACGAAGACCGAGCCCGGGTCGAACTTTGCCTTCTCCACCACGCCGCAGGCAGTCAAGAACGACCTCCGCACCGCTGTCTCGCCCGTGTACGCGCCGCCTAGTGCAGATAGGACTACATCAAGCTTCGACTGCCTAGACTTGAACCTGGAGTCGGGACCGGGACTCGATCTCGACCTCGAGATACTGCCGACCCTGTCTGACATCTTGGACATCGAAGAGTCCAAGTCCAACTTTTTCGATCTCGAAGGTTCGAGCTACGGCGATGGGCCCGTGTTTGCCCCGATGGATCTGCCCGATTATTCGTTCTCGCCGTTCGAAGAAGGAAGGGGGCGCAAGAGGTGCGCGGAGGAGGTCACCGCCGACGATTTCATGCAGTTGATTGCCACGTTGGACGAGAGCCTCGCGGCTTGAGTGTGCATCATCATTGAAGGAGCGCACCATGGAAATCGCCAAGGAGATGGTGGCGTGGTACCTCTCAGCTCTCCTCGCCTCGCACCTCGCATCATCTTCTTTATGTCGCAAAGATCTCAATGATACTAAATACTAATTATAATTCCTACGTTGACAGGCCGATTTCAAGACATAAAGAGAGGAGCTCATGATGACAAGTTCTTGTTGATGTGGATTATTTGCTCCTTGCCCATTCTTATCTTGTTTTCTTAGAGGCGCTGCTTATCTCTCCGAGAGAACACACGCGGAGCGCCCGTCACGCCCCTCGGTCCTATCTCTCTCTCTCTAGAGAGGGAAATTGGTAACAGACCTGTATGCAAAATTTTGTGCTAGAGAAAGTGGCACCAAGAAAATTGCTTCAGAATCACAACTGTACCAGGATCTCACTCTCTTGCTCAGCAGACGGTTTCTGCACGTGCAGCTTGGTAGTTCAGCGAGGTTGGTAAAATACCTCGCTCTAGAAGGCGATTTAATGAACCTTCATAGCTTAATCTGTGAAGCATTCACTATCGTATCGATACAAATCCAGAGAAGCCAAGCCGTTCCTCGCCACTGAACGTATCTCTTCTCTTGGTTGAGGTCGGGGTTGACTGATTTTGATCGCAGTGGACGCTGTTTAACCCCGCCGAACAGTTCAGTTCGCCTTCCAAGGCATCAACCGAAAGCCCAAGCAAGTCGACCGTTTTGTCTCTTGATCCTACTGATACACCGACTGCACTTCCCAGCAAGAAGCCCATACACACGAAATGTCACCTCATGTGTTTCTTTGGCGGGACTCGAAGGATTTGCTTTTCAACGAAGGAATTCCTACTTGAGTATTCCCCACATTTCAACCCTTCGAAAAAAATGCTCACATCTCAAAATCTATCCGGCGGGCAATCGACACGCGTCATATTTGCTGGTGGTCTTGCTTGATGTGATGTTGTAGCCAAACCTCGCGGTTCCCATTCTCTCCCATCCCAGCCATCGTTTGCCACGAGCACATCCCGCGAAATAAGAACACGCGTCACTTGGTTGCTACATAGCTACAGCACTGAAATGCGATCTGAAATAATGTGATCCGATTGATTGGAAGTGTATGGTACCTCTCTTTATGTCATTTACCCTGGATGTACAGCACCTGTCATAAAACCACACCCCACTGCTGCACTTTCCTCACCCTCATAATATCACTGTCCCTCCTTCCTCTCGATCTTTGCATCATACCAAAATGAAGTTGTCCACCGTAACTTTCTTGATGCTAGCGGCCTCAGCCTCAGGTATGTTTTTCAACCTTCTCTGTGGTAGGTATGCCTTGTTGCTAAGCGTTTCCATTGCTCATGTAGGCCTGTTCGATACATCATTCGCTCCTAGCTACTGAGACCAGCTCGAAAAGCAAAAAGGACAAACCCACCAAGAAGCCGACGAACAGGAGCCCCAGCACGACCAGCTCTAAGAGCACCAAGAAGCCTACCAAGAAGCCAACAAGAAAACCCACGCGCAAGCCGACCAAGAAACCAACCGGCCGAAGCTCGTCGAGCACTAAAAGCAGCAAGGTAAACAGAACGCTTAGTGTACCGTATTCTCATGAACAAATGCCACGATCAACTGATATTCCAATTTTCGTCCCTCTTGGGTATTACAGGACAGCAGCAGTCGTGACAGTAGGAAGTGCGTCGATGACGATAGCCCACGTCCCACGCACAGTGATAAGGGAAGGTTTAGGTTCAAACTCCAAAAATCCAACGCTCGCTGTACCGACGACAAGGATCGTCTCTACGAGTACGGCGAATTCAAGAAGGTCAAGGTAAGGCTCGTTCTCACGTTTCGTTATATAGGAGTAAAACATCATATGCTTTCTAAACGTATCTTCAAACCCATTTCAGAAATTCTCTCACTGCGCCGAAGCATGCGTGAATGATGTTCGCAGTTCGCTTGTTGACGAGACCCGTGGCTACGACTGGAATTGCTACGAGAGGACTTGCCGCTGCGTAAGAATGTAATTGTAGTTTATCGTGTTCACGTTCATGTTCCTCTCCGACTAACGGTTCATTCTCTTGAACTTCAAACATTATTAGCTCTACGATAGGGGAACGTTGAGCAGCCGCAATTCTGGAGGGTTCGACAGGACGAACCGCCGCTACGATGCGAGGGGTTCGATCGAAGGTGCTGAGAAGGAGAGAGATTTCTACTGCGCCAAGCTGGCCGGTGCGGAGATGTTCGAGCAGGAATACTTAGCGTACAACTGATCTCGATGTACGCATAATATCTCTTGACATATTCAATATCCGGGCAAAGAAGGGAGATAGCCACGAGAAATGATATTCATAGCATGTTTGCGGGTTGACTGTAATAAAGCCTCTAGGGGGACAAGGCACGAAGAGGGGACCTGAGTTTTTGTTCTAGACCGAAACATTCGATAATCTAGGTCAATGTTTGTGTTGAGACTGTTCGAACCTTGATTGCACGCACGCCCAACATAGTCGAGCGCGTGCTTCGCTATAAATGGCCAGTAACAGTGCGACGAGAGTCGATCGAAACTGCGCCAAGCTCGCCGGGGCCGAGTCGTTCGAGGAGCAGGAGCACCCAAGAGCAGGACGTACTCCCAGGCTGTGCTGTGAGGGAGCACAACAGCACTTGAGCTCGATGAACGCACCCTTCTTATCGTGCGATTTCCTGTCTAAGAAGAAATTTACTTGATTGACTGTGAGTGATTGAAGCCTGTACAAATCATCGTATTTAATCGATACTTCCTGTTGACACGTGCTGAGACTGTTCACAACATTGGATGCGATTTCTTGTAAGTAGACGCACGCCCAGAGAGGATCAACTACTGAAGTCCTCTTAGTCTAGTCTGGCCGCGTCCTCCGGGCCACTACTACTTGATTAGAGTTGCTTTGGATTACAACGAAAAGAAACAGACCATCCCCAGTTTGACGCGAGGAGCAGTACAAGGCATTAATAGTTTCGACGCCAAACGACCTGCTCAGATTCTATTTGAAGAACAGCAATAGTTTTTCTGCCGCAAAGAGGTGAAAAAATATTAACTTCCGTCGAAACGATA
>JALLOV010000219.1:0-12165 GCA_036939655.1 Thalassiosira allenii | reverse complement strand
ATGTGTTCCATTTCAGAGCTCTTTGCAAACATGGATGCATAATGCGGTATCTGTTGCATATAATGCATGCGCTCTTTCGTTCAACTCTCATGGTACTCACTTGGCAACAACTTTCTTCTTATTTATATGCGCGCAATGAACGACAGGCGGGGTGGTATCCTTCATCTCCCGATCGGCCAGTCATCCCGACCAGATCGTGGGCATGCGTAGCCGCGTCGTGAACAGCAAACGGACCGACCTCTCCAAGGGAATACGGAGGAAGATCGAGAGCGACGCATTGCGCATCAGGACCAGTGAGTTGAGATCAGAGAGAGATTTGGTCTGGATTGTTCATGTGTTTGTGTTTAGTAGTATCATCTCTAACCCGATAAAACGTTGCCTTGCTAACTTGAACAGGTTCCGTGTTCGGCGGACCGTGCGAGCCCAAGGCCGGGACCCTCGTCAAGACGTACGCCGGACACACGCGCTTCGCGACGTCGAGCATAGCGAGCTTTGACGGGACCCATCCCCACCAGTGGACGCCGCCAAGACTGTGGAGGTGCTACGACCTGGGCAGGAAGGCCGGCGACCAGTCCGGAGGGAGCACTCCGACGTTGGTCGAGAACTTTATCACGCACAATGGAGATTTTGACTTCTACGAGTGAGTTTCATCTTGAAAAGCTGAAGTAGACCGAGGGATGCCAGTGATGTGCTCGTTCATACGTCGAATGTAACTAACCGACTTCTGTCTTTCGTACTGTCAGGTTGAACGGCATGAGTTATGGGCTGGACAGCGTCCAGTCGTGGCTCGAGAGGGTGAGTTTCGTCTTGCATCCGAAACCAAGGGATGGTGATGTGCTCGTTCATACGTTGAATGTAACTAACCGAGTACAACGCCAGGTGACCTCGTACGAGATGCCTAGCGCCGTCGACAGCGCTGCCATCGCCGGCGTGGTCGACATCCTGCACACCCAGGGGTGCTTCGCCCTCTCCATTCGGTACGCCGTCTGCCTTGGCCTGAAGACGAGCAGGATCGGGGAGGAGGTGAAGCTGCCGGCGCACATGGACTACGCTAGGCTGGCGATGTTCTTCGAGGTGAGCTCTGAGATTGATCAAACTTGAAGTTCGCGATAAATCTGTACTCTTCGGCCGTCTCACGACGATGCATCTCTCTTCTCCTTCTTTCACTCTGCTCTATGTTGTAGGTCGCCCTGGACAAGCAGCTGGAGGGTACCGGACACCGCCTCGACTTTATCAGCGCCATGCCGGAGGAGCGAGAGTTCCTCGAGGACCTCGTCATCTCCCTCCTTGGCCTTGAGCTGCACGACGAGGGCGCCATGTTCCCCTTCGCCCACTTCATCAGCGCGGACGAGGAGGGTGGCGCGAGTCTTGCCCAATTCGTGAGGGTCGTGATCGACGCCTTCTTCGATAACGACCTGCTGTGGACTGTGAAGACGTTCCTTTCTCATGCCAAGGGTTCCTTTGGCCTTTGCGTCACGAGCGCCCAGTCGGCGCATAGGCAGCTGTGCATTGCCTCGAGGGGACAGACGAACTCGATTGCTTTCTATCCAAAGAGCGGTATCATTTGCTACGGTGAGCCTATCTGCAGAATCTTACTCTCTTTGATACGTGTTGTACAACTTTCCTCATTCTTGTTCCGCGCTGATCTTACTAATCATAGGATCAGAGCAGGCCGCCGTGAAGGCTGGCATGTGCTTCCCTACTCCTGGCGGCGATCTAAGTGATGGCACTTTCGACGATCGTCCCCTGAGGTATGACTTGGACGACCTCAACGGAGAGCTGTGTCTGATAGACTTTGGAGAGGATGGCATTCCGGAGGTGTCGGCCCCCAATCGTCACCTGCCCTCCTACAAGCTCATGAATGGGAGGGTCAACATCATCCTGATTCAAGAGGGCAAGAAGAAGACCAGTGGAATGCTCCATCACAGCATGACGATGCTTGATCCTAGAGACCATGAGTTCATGAAGCCGTTGCCAAAGGTGTGTGAGGTCTCTCTGATGCGTGTGCTTCTGTGTAGTCATATTGTATCATATCTCTCATGACTCTCGTTTAACTTTTTGTCTCTCGGCCTCAAAGGATTACAAGGACCCAATTGCTCAAGATATCCGCGACATCCCACGCATATGCCGTCAAATCCAGGATGATTGGAGGGGCTTTGGGACCAGGACCAGCCTGAACCGCCTTACGGCCTGGAACTTCACGAAGTGTTTGCAGAAACGGATGCAAAGCCTCCACTCTCAGTCTATTGAGCGCCAATCTGGAACCATCGACATCCTTCTCACTGGCTGCGAAGTTAGCTTGTGGTAAGAGAAACTATCTCATGCAAGCTCGGCTACATAGTTCTTCATGGGCACCCTTGCTTCCACCTCAGCTGACCACTTCCATGCTTGTTTATCTTTGTCGTTCAGGCTTGCGGAGCAGTTTGCATCAGATATGCAGAAGGCTTTCCCACGCCTAAGGACCACTGCCATTTCAAGCAATAAGCTGCTTGGCCTCTTTGGTCAAGATATGGAATGTCCTTCTATTGGCTTCCCCTACTCTCAGCGCTCCAATGACTTGAAGGGATCTATCATGATCATAGTATCTCATTCCGGCGGCACCTTTGCGCCTCTTGCTTGCTCCAACCTTCTGCAGTCAATGTCTGACAACATCTTTGTTGTCACAAGTGAATGGGTACGTGATTATTTTGCCCTTGGCTCCTTCATCTGAATCCAGCACTTTCAACACCCTCACACGTTCCCCCCCGTTACCGCGCGCAGGATGTTCAAATAGGCAAGCAGCTTCGAGGAATGCATTCTGAAAAAGACCACATTGTGGACAGCCGAATCTTCACCACCGATGTGGGGCTGAGGCCTGCTGAGCCCTGCTCCATATCAGTGGCTGCAACGCAACAGCTTCTTACCAATCTGTTCTCGCATATTTGCATCGTGATTCTTTCGAATCCGCACTTTCGAGACATATCCGGTGCAATCATCACTGAACGCGATTTGGAAGAATTGGAGCGTTGCAACCAAGAGAATATTGGTGAGTTAGATGAAGTTCGAGGGCTGGAATAATGGTTTGCCATTTAATATTTGTACTGTTGGAAATTCACGTTGTGTCACTCTTCTTCTTCCTCCTTTTAGGTGCCCTTGAGAAGATTGTAGGCTTCGACTCTGACGGTAATAAGCTTCTTGATGAAATGAGGACTACTGAAAAGGAACTTAGGTGTGAGTAATTTCTAGTACCTTGTTCTAAGTACTATTCTTTTCCTTCTCTTCTCTCACTGACAATCCTGCATAAAATGTTAGCAATGGGCAAGCTGTGGGCAAAACATGTCCTCGAAGGTGCCAAGGCATACTGCTGGTGTTTTGTATACATCTTTGTCACAGTTACGACTGGTTGGCCGTTGGCCAGGGCAAGTGAGTTTCTTACTTCGTTTCACTCCAGCATTCTTTACACATTCTTTGACACTCAAATGATATGCACATGATGTAACCAGTCTCCAACGCCATCGGGGTCGACAATGACAACTGGTACTACCTCATTGGCTTCTGCGATGCATGTATCTTCTTCTGGATGACGCAAATTTTCATCATAGTGTTGAGGTTGATCGAGGGAAGGAACCTCAGGCACCGCATGGTTGCACGCACGGTCGTGGTTGGGGATTGCCCTTGGGTGAGCCAGTCCGCCGAAGCCTTCTTGGGAAAGATATTCGCCTGCTCTTATTCGATTGCAGGTTGCGGGGTGCTGAGTGGTAATCCTACGGATCATCTCGTCCACAGGTAAAAAATGCTGATGTCTGCCGTCATGAATTTTGCTCCTGGCGTTGACACCACGCTGTTCAACATCACTTTCACTAGGCACACTCACCGAGTAGTCAGGGGCTCCTTGTTGCTGTGTGGGCGGCCTGATGGGAGGTTGAGTGCTCTCACGTCCTTGGAAACTTCAGTTTGTCTATCGATCAACCAGGCATCTTCTATCCAGTCCATCGGAGGTACATGCGAATCAGTTACCATCGGGTAAGGCATTCTTTTCTGATTGAAACTGCAATTACGCAACATGACTATCCTATGAAAACAGTTCTGCAAGCCATCTGACCAATGCCCTTCCTCATAAACCGTAGTCACAATCCGTTTCAGCTGCCTTTGTCCAAGAAGGCTATTTTTCTCGATAGAGCGAGGCCCATGTATCTTTGCGAACGAATGCTAACAGAAATGGATGTGAGGACACTAACCGATAAGCGGCGGACTAAAAGTGTTGACATTGGCACAGGCACGCTCAAAGGAAAGAAGGCGTCCAGTAAAGGAAAAAGCACCATCAAGGCAGAAGAATTGACAGAATCTCACAAGCAATTCGATTCTGACAGTAGGTCGGCAGCCGCTCTGCAGGGCGCTTATCACAACCTCTCAAAGGAGGCTACGAAGGGCGAAAGCTCACGTCATGTGTCCATTGCAGTTGAAGCCAAGAAGCAAGATCCTCTTGAAGATATCCTAGAGGAAGCAATCAACGAGCGTCAGAGGGCCACAAACATGCGAGGTGTCTTCAATGAGATGGACGAGGACGGCAGCGGAAAGATCTCGGCTGATCAATTCATCGCAAAATATTATTTGGTGTGAGTATTTTCAGCTTCCTTCCTTCTTCTTATGCTCGGTGACTCACTTCTAACAGACAAACACCGTGCATGTATGTCAATCACAGCGACTCAACTCTATCAAGAGACCAGGTTCATAAGATCTTTTTGGAGGCTGGTAAGTACTTTGAGCTAATGGTGTTGATTACTCTATTTGTTTGTTGTTCTCATGCATTTCACTTCTGCTGCCCATCAGATCATGATAATTCGGGGTACATCGACTACGAAAAGGTGGGTCTCTCTGAGTGATGTGTTGTTTGCGACTCTAAGGATGCTAGTATCTCTTACATCTCTCGGTCGACTCTCCAGTTCACTCGCATCGCCGAGATGCCAGCCCTCCAGATGCTTAGGGCTCTTCAAACAATCAATCGCCCGCGTAGTCTGCTGCAAGTGGAGGCAAGCAGCGAGCTATATTTCGGGGAGCAACTCCGTGGTGAAGCGGAGAGGACAGTTGGTATTCTGGGCATTGAGCAGAGCCGTAAGTTTTCACATCGCTTCTTCGCGGTGAAGTCGTCTTATTCTGACTGGATACCGTTGTTCTGTCGTCAATATTGTGCACAGAGCACTTCTCCATGGAGCTTTACGAGGGCCGGATCGCAAGTATGCAGCGCTTCGTTGCAATGACTGTCATGTAAGAGAATTGTCTCGAGAAATCTTGGCTATAAAGTCATACATCATGGGCAGCCTTGCATGCTTCCACCTCAGCTAACCACTTCAATAATCGTTTCTCTTCGGTTGTTCAGGTTTCATGAAATGGGAAAGCAGGTAGAAAATTTCTTCAGCAAGTACACCTTCGGACTGCTTGGATACCGTTACGACCGCACTCACAGCATAATGCGTATCGCCACCACGGCCAGCCCTGTGAGCGGCGCCGACGTACGCGAGCGTACTCATTTGCTCAAGCTTTCTACCAAGGTCAAGCGATCACTGGAAGTTGTATCTTTTGCTTGGCAGAGGTACAGGCTCAAGCAACAGGAAGAAGCAATCAGGAAAGTGGGGTTGTCTGGGTTGTCTTCTAACACTGGTAGGAGCCCTAGTACTGGTAGGAGTACTAGGGGTTGGGTGGATTTCAGCAGCACGAGGCAGGTGGCTCCCGCTTCTGCTGGCATCATGGGAGATAAGGAACTTTAGGATAGTGATGTGGGTTGTTGGGGGGCGGCTTGATGTAAGGAAGTGATCTCGTATTAAGTAAATTCTAATAATTTGATGTGGTTTGGTGATCACACTCCATGATGTGATGCCTTTAGACGCACTGACCCTCCCAACAGCAAAACATCCAGTCGTTGCATGCGATTGCCAGATTCCACAGTCAACCTCACATTCCAAAGCTGGAGACGTATTGTAAGAGCGGCGATTGCACCGCTGCAGAGTCCAATAAGCACAAAAGTTGAGTTTCTGCGAGAATGGATACTCGGTCACCATTTTGGCCCTCTATCACATCATTTTTGGTATCACATGGATTGCCCCACATGATGATAACGCCTGCATACATTGGCTCGGTCGTCATACACTTCTGTTCAACCGCAAGATGCCTTTCCTCTCACAGGGGAGGGTTGCCGAGCCTCTCGAGCGTCTCCAGCCTCGCCTCCACCTTCTTGTGCTCCCCCTCCAGCATCATCAGCCTCGCGTACGCGAAGGCCATGTCGGCGTTCATCTCGACCAGGCGCGAGTACGCCAGCGCGTACGACGTGGGCGGGGCGGGCGGCGGCGACGGCGGGCACGGCACCTCCGGCGACGGAGGCGCGTCCGGTATGACCGCGGGCGCTTCCGCCTGCTGCCGTCGGTCCGCGGGTCGGACGTCGTGCCGCTGGGCTCGGTCGGCGGCGTTGGCATTCCTGGGCGTGGGCGTGCGGGAACGCTGACGGTGCTGCCCGCCTTCGGGAGCCGTCGAGACTGCGGGTTGATTGCGGTGCTGACCAACAGTCTGCATCAGCTCCGGAGGAGGTTTCAACCCTGCAGTGCTGGTCGGACCAGACTCGGCGTACGGTGCGTGACGCGGCGACGGCTTGCCATGCCTCTCGTCCGACCTCATCGGCGGAGGGGATCTGCTCATGCCTCTATCGAAACCTCTATCGGGAGGGCCCTCGAACCGCGATCCCGCCCCACCGCCGTAGCTGGGCTCGCGCCTCGGCGACCCCGGCCTCTCCCGTGGATGGCCCCTGCCGTCCTCCTCCCCCGGAACGAAGCGTCCGCTCGAGAGCATCGAGTTGTGGCTGCTGCCGCGTCTCATGTCTCCGCCAGAGGAGGGAGCCCTTCCGAACCCCGGGCCAGGAGGACCGCCCCTGCCCCCTCCGAACCTCGGCGGGGGACGCTGCCTGCCAAATTGATCCTCCTCCGGCGCCATCCAGGGCGGAGGAGAACGAGAGCGTTCCCTCTGCGGCGGCTCGCCTCGCGACATGGACCTGCCGAACGGATCTCGCGAAGGATCCTCCCCCGGCGGCATGCCCGGCCTGTCCCTTTCCCTGCCCGGTCCACCGGGTCCCATTCGATCAGGAGGGCCGTGGTCCCTATCCCAATCCCTGGGAGGACCCATCCCCCTGCCGTCATCGGGGCCCATTCCTCTGCCGGGTCCTCCCGAAGGCATCCTCTCCATCCTCTCGACGGAGGGCCTCCTCGGCGGGTGCGGACCTCCATCATCACCCTGATGGCCCATCATGGGCCCCTCACCGGGACGGGGACGCTTCATCCCCGATTCTCTGGGGCCGGGTCCCATTTCGTTACCTCCCATCATGGAATAGTTAGACATCGGTCCCTCGCCCCCGTCGAAGCTCCCCTGCCTGTTCATTCCCCTGTCCATCCTGTCTCCGGGCGGCATTCCCCTGTCATTGGGGGGCATTCCACGATCCATTCCCCTGTCACCTCCGGGAGGCATTCCCCTATCGCCGGGAGGCATTCCCCTGTCCCTCGCCTCCGTCAAAACTACCCTGCCTGTTCATTCCCCTGTCCATCCTGTCTCCGGGCGGCATGCCCCTGTCATTGGGGGGCATTCCACGATCCATTCCCCTATCACCTCCGGGAGGCATCCCCCTATCGCCGGGCATTCCCCTGTCCCTGTCGGGCGGGCCGCCCCTGTCCGGGATATCCCTCCCCAGATCCGCGTAGCTGGGCATGGCGCTCGCCATCTCGGCGTAGCTCCCCCTCGGAGGTGGCGGACCACGGCCCAGGGAGGAGTAGGAGGACATTCGCCCGGGCGGGCCGGGGGGTCCCCTCCTGCCCGGGGGACCGTCGCGATCGTCGTCGTCGAACCTGCTGCCCCTCCCCGGGGGACCTCGTCCGCCGTGAAAGCCGCCCCTTCCGGGAGGGCCTCCGGGACCGCGTCCCCGTCCGAAGTCAAAGTCACGATCCCTCGGAGGACCGTCGCCGAAGCGTCCGCCGCGGGGAGGCGGACCGCCGGGCGGGAACCGTCCTCCGCCGCCCCGTCCCCTGCCGGGTCCGTCGAAGGAGTCGTAGGGGTCGCCGCGACCCGGGGGCCCGCCGGGGTAGAAACCCCGTCCTCTGCCGCCGTAGCCCCTGGTGAATGACGGTGACAAGAGACAGAAACGCGGGGAAGACGGCGACGGTGAGATGATGATGGCCGAGAAAAAAATGACACGGAATACAATGGAGCCGCCGCGGAGCGAGCCGCGCGGGGTCGCGTCGGCGCCGACCGACCTCTCACCTTCCGCCCCCCCCTGCCCCGTCCGGGCGGGGGTCCCCTCGAGTTCATGTCCCGGCACTTCCTTGCTATAGCCGTTGCTCCCTCCTCCTCCGCCTTGCTTCGATCGCCGCCTCGCTTCTGTTTGACTTTTGTTGGGAATGGCGTGGGCCTGCGGTGGGACAGAATCCCCTCCCCAGGTCCGCGTAGCTGGGCATGGCGCTCGCCATCTCTGCGTAACTTCCCCTCGGGGGCGGCGGGCCCCTGCCTAACGAAGAATAGGAGGACATTCGCCCGGGCGGGCCGGGGGGTCCCCTCCTGCCCGGGGGACCGTCGCGATCGTCGTCGTCGAACCTGCTGCCCCTCCCCGGAGGACCCCGCCCGCCGTGAAAACCGCGTCCGGGAGGACCGCCGGGACCGCGTCCCCGTCCGAAGTCAAAGTCCCTGTCCCTCGGAGGACCCTCGCCGAACCGTCCGCCGCGTGGAGGAGGTCCGCCCGGCGGGAACCGTCCTCCGCCGCCCCGTCCCCTCCTGGGTCCGTCGAAGGAGTCGTAGGGATCGCCGCGACCCGGCGGCCCGCCGGGGTAGAAACCCCTCCCTCCCCTGCCTCCGTAGCCCCTGGTGACGGTTGACAATTGAGTCGACAGACTGGGAGATGTCCGTGGAGAAGATTTGGGGGGCGGGTGATCTTCTTGTCGCCCCAGTGCCCGGCGAGCCCGATCTTCTTGGACAGGGGGGTCTTCTTGGCTAGGATGATGACATCCCAGTCGGTCCGTCACTTTGTCGCCTCGTCGACTGGATTTGCTCCATCTTCGGTTCGTGCCGCCCCTTTCCGCCCGCGTACCGCCCCTCGCGTCGATTTGGATACCTCGACTTCTAATTCTGGAGCTCCCTGGACGGCGGGGGCTGTTGCAGCACGTTCATATCTTCGACGACGAACAACTTCCCTCCGAAGATGACGGGGTGGCCTCGCCAACTCTTCTCCCAGCGGAGGTTGCCGGGGCTTTCCCCCCTCGAACGCTGCAACGCGTAGCTTCTGTGGTAGATCTTGCAGCATTGCTGGGCCGCTTGTCAAAACGGACGGCGCCGACTTGCTGGACGCTGCTCCCCTCGACGAGAGGATTTCGTGAGTTGTCGAACCGTCGCCGAACTCCGACTTGGACAAATCGGCTCATATCACGTGTCACGTCCTGAAGGTGGAGGTGGGTGCCATCGTGCGTACGCTCCGTAGCGCGGACGACGGGGCCGACGAGCCGCTCCGACGGGATAGACGTTCACATCACATCGCCGCGGTGGTGCTCGAGCTTGGGGACGCTCAGGACGGCGAGGCGAGGGCGGGCGGGCGGTCTTCTCCTCGGTCGATACTGCGGAGGCTCATCACGTCTTCCTCGCGAACTCGACCGATCGTCGTCGGCGCGGGGAGGGCGGCGGGGGCGGTGCAGGACATCGTCGTCGAGGTCGGCGGGGCGAATAATGAAGGTCGGGAGGAAGATTGCCGAAAAATGAGCGATCTACTAGCTTCTTCCGCGGTGAACCTTGCGACTACTAGCTTTTGCGCCATGGTGGCGCTCATTCTTTGTTCTTTTTGGGTGGTCTTCAGGTTTGAAACATCGTACTGGATTCCTACGTTCGATTTCCTACGAGAGATCTTTGGCCAGTCTTGTGGATCTTTTTGTGTGTGCTTCGCTCAATTCGATTTGAATTGTCGAGCGTTGGGAAAAGTGAGTACCGAACAGACATTTATTCCACGTCAAACGTGATATTTCTATCTACATTAGTAATATACTGCGAATCCATTCGAGGTAAGAAAGAATTTACGAGAAAGTAGGCGCGGCACGCTCGCAAATTTCCGATACCTCGCCGATAGAATTGAAAAGAGTTTGCCTCCGACGATTTGATGACATCATCTTGCGTGCTGAACCCGCACTTCTCTCGTACAAACCTAGATACTACCTACTCCTGGCAATTCATAAATTGACGAAGCCGCCCGCCGTCAAGTGATTCAAGCAGTCCCTCCCATGCTTCCAAACCATCTACACCAACATCAGGTCAATGACATCGCCCTGCATGCCGTGCCCTCCCGTCTCCGCCCCGTCCACGGTCCTCTCGTCACGACCACGGAAGCAGGGATCTGGTGCAGCTCATGCCCGTCCGATCGACCAGGACACCCTCCGGATGGAAGAACTACGCGTCCAGCATCTCGATATCATCTCGTTGCTTCGATGCCTACATTCTCTGGCGTCGATTGCAGGCCGTGGCCGTGGCCATGGCCATGGCCGTGGACCTAACTGCTCCCCCGTGGCCGTGGCCGATCGTCTTGCGGAAGTACAGCACCTCCGATGAATGTGAGATACCAACCTCGACTACCTCCAGCTTCGACCCGTTCTCGCCCCTTTGCACGCCCAGCGTGGGGTGCAGCCCGGGGACCTCCCTACTCACGGCGTACATCGCTGCCGTCGCTGCCATGGCCGAGACGAAGACCGTCCGGCCGCATCTATGCTCATCATACGGTATCAAGCCATCTATCGTTAATCGAGGCGCGTTCTGGCGTCAGGGCAAGGCCAGGCCCTCACGGCGCGGGCTTCGTCGGGGATCAACGCCTAGGCCAAAATGGTGAGTACATAATGTACTTTGTGCACATCATATGCTTGCATCGAAGCTTGGCTCGTTCTGACTGCAATCTCTCTTTGCCACAATAGAAAAGAATACCATCTTATCATGCAACAATCAATCAGCTTGGGTTGCCCGAGAGGCAGAGCGAGGGAGGAGTGAGTGAGTGAGAGGAAGAGCGAGGGAGTGAGAGGGCTGAGTACAAATAAGTATCATTTCGGTATTTATTGTCATTGTTCAGCATTGTTTATGTTATCTCTTCTCTTTTCATGTTCACTCATACATCATATTACTATCCAATTCTGCCAATTCAATTTCATCAGGCTCCACCCCCAGGTCAGCTCCCCGGCCCCCCTGCTGAGCTAGCCGATGTGCTGCCCATACTGCAACATTTGCAGCAGCAACGAACGCAACAGAGCAGAGCGAGGGAGCGAGCGGGTGTCCTCTCTGCTGCAGGCGTAGAAGGTGCCGCCTGTTGGCACTCTCGCCGTGGGTCAAGGCCAGGCAGGCGGGTTATGTTACGCTGCGAACTATGTCGTGCGGTCAACTGTGACTGTGAGTACATATGTCGTGTCTTGTGCAAATTATGGGCTCAAATACAGCTTGGCGCTCCCCCTAAATTGCAAATCATGCTCTGCCATCATAGAAAACATTACCATAGAATATCATTATAAGAGAGGAAGAAGGCTGAATATGAGCTCTACCTTACTCTACGTAGTACAGTATGATAATAATTCTATCACATAACAATCAATCGGCTTGGGATGCTGTCCGTAGCAGAGCGAGGGAGTGAGAATGAGTGAGAGGAAAAGAGAGGGACAAACAGAGAGGACCTAGATATGCATCCACGCAACAATGATCTCTTCTTTTTCATTATTTTCACTCGTATGAAGTTAAAAAAATGACTGATAATATCATTGCAATGGTAACTTCTTTTTTTCTTCGTCGGTCTTATTCACTTTAGTTTTTATTGTCGCAGTAGATTTGAAGTTCTCGTGGTCCTTTAACTTGAAGCCGCATCGAGGAGAGCCTCGCGCAGCGCCATCGACGACGACGCGCCGGGCCCCGCCTGGGTTATGGTTTGGGGCGTTGGAATTGTGGCGATTATTTATTATTGTTGCTCTTGCTGTCGCTGCTGATCGATGCCACGACCATCATTGCGCGCGCGCTGCTCTCTGTTCTCTGCTGTTGCTGTTGCCACCTTTGCGCTTTTGTTGCTGTTGCCCCCCATTGCCATTGCTATTGTACCTACCTAGAGTAAACCTGACAATTTTGGGCACCTGAACTAAATTTGGGCAGCCAACTTTG
>JALLOV010000217.1:0-12196 GCA_036939655.1 Thalassiosira allenii | reverse complement strand
GCCCCACCCTGTGCCCTACTTGAACCTCGATGCACGGCCTCGTAGGTTCGGCCTTTGTCCCTTGGAAGTAGGGCGGAGGTACATGCCCCCCCCCCCTTTTGAAGAGAAGACCTGGGCGGCCGGGCCAATGGTACCCGGCCACCCACATTATCTATGACTATGGCGGGTTACAATGCGACCCATCGCAGTTATCCAGTAAGGACCTAGCCGTTGTTTTCACCGATCGGTGTCCGGGATGCATGCCCGAAGTGTTTAACCGTGTAAGCTCACGCGGCTCATGGCCGATTTATGGGTCACGTCGTGTGGTATCTCGCAGCCAGTGCCCGGGTGTTGGATGGAAGGCGCCTCATTCGTTCTTCACGGTTGAGATCTGAGCTCAATGTCTCGCCTAACCAACGTTGTGAAACATAATCTCACGGGCCATTTTGATTGAAAGTCCCGCCGTTAATGCTCCAATTTGGGAGTGGATGTACGTGATGAAAGTGTCCGAACTCCATCTACCCATGATTTTGATTGTGCTGTCCGTTTCTCCATTGAGCTTGAGGGCCATGGCACCTCCTGCTCTCAGACTATGAGAGGAAACCCGTGATTTTGAGTATCCCTTCTCAAGAAGACCATCCTTCCAAGCAGCCCACCTGACAGCCACATTTATGTCCTTATCCGAAACCACTGTTTTCTGGCCTTTCCTGTTAGTTGTTGTGCCCAGGTTCGCGTTTCCAGATGGGTCCAACTTGTATGCTTCATGGACACGCCGCGCTATCGCCGCCACCGGGCAAACAGGCCCTCCCTGCGCGCCATGATGCACCGTCGCATTTTTTGTTCCATTTTTGGTATTTTCCAGTTTGATGGTTGCACTCGTTGCTGTGAGCAGGGTTTCCAATGGGGCTGAGTGCGGCAACGGCCGATCACCTCTCCACAGAGTGATATCTTTTGTTCGCAGTGGCACTGTCCGTTTCTTTTTACGATCCTTTCGGGAAGACATTGTATACTCTCCAACGCGTAGGAGGTAGAAGAATGCAATGATGACAAGATCGGCCACAGCACGATGGTACGAAGAGAACACATACTCAGATTTCAGAGTTTTCACAGTCGACACAGGAATGGCTAGCTTTGGTTTTGGCGGCGGGTCGGCGTCCCTGTATCGTTTAAGTTGTCGCTGGATGGGGAGGTCGAAGTCTTTGCCGGTTGCGAATTGCCGTCGTGGGTCTGGGACTCTGGCCAAAACAAAGGCTTGGGCAACATGTCGGAGAGCTTTGCTGACTGACTGAACACGGACCTGATGTTTTTGACCGTACTTTCCTCTCCGGATGGCAACAGCAAACGTGAGGAGGGCGTCAGTTCGCTTTTCTGCTGATAGTCCCCGGAGGTAAAGGTCGAGATTGTGGGCCGTAGTGTGGGATTCCCACGCTTTCCAGTGGCGCTGCCGTTCGGCCCCATCCAACGTTGCATTTCCAACCTCTTTCCACGCAATGTTTCGAAGATATTCAAAACTATCCAGTCTTGGATCGTCACCAAACGCCATGCCTGTTCGTTCGGCAGTGGAAATTCAGAGGAGAACGCAGACAGAAAATCATCATCAGAGTTAGTGCACCGTTTAAACAATTGTTTGGCCTTTGTTGGTCGGGATGCAATATCTGCCATCGTGTTGTCATCTCCTGGCACGTGGAGTGTAATGAGGGGCCCGGCATGGTGGCAATACAGCATGATTGCCAGTCCTCTGATGAGCCGACCAGAGATAGGAGTGTTTGCTTTGGATGCCATTTTGGTTATCCAGCTCACTGTTGGCGTATTATCACACAATGTTCCAAGGGCTTGATGCCTGATTATCGGCGCGTGGTACAGTATCACTGCTATGGCACACACTTCAGCTGCCAACTCGAGGTCAGAGTTAGTGATTCTGCCCTGCGGATTTTTGAGGGAAACCACCGAATTTTTTATGTCCTCCGGAAATGCAAGCCTCCATAACAAAGGCTGCATTTGCTGTTGCAGTGAAAACCATACACCGCCGCCTCCTTCTGCTGCTGCATCGTGATAGCCTGCAAACTTGGGCATTTCAGGCACAATTTCCCGGACATGAGTTGGCCGTCTTGACAATAGTTTGAGCAGAACTGTTAGATCCAGTAATGCCTCCCTGACCTCGGAGTTTTTCCCAAGTCCAATATGGGATCGTTGCCGGCCATCCTCGTCCGGTTTCAGAGCATTGTTAAGTGGAGTGAAAAAACCTGCCGCCGCTGGTAGTATAACCGATGCGTGGCGCAGTCGCCCAACAGATGTTTGAAACTTTTTGATTGTGGTACGTTTCCTGTGGAGCATAGTTTTGGTTTCACTGACATATTTTTTGGCTTTCTCCTTTGGCAACCTGACCGTCCGCCGGCGCCCGTCCCATTCAAACCCTAATTTCTCCTTTTTCACTCTCCACTGACCTTCACCCTTGTCAAGTTTTTTCTGTGACAGTGGTGGCTTGCCATTCTCGTGGCCAGTGACATCCGGTGGTGGGAACACCGAGTGAATGCTGTGAATGCCGGCCCGGCTGATGGTGGGGATATGTTTTGCATCTTTTGACTGCGTGGCGGCGAAACAGAAGTCATCAACATAGCACTGCAGACACCGTGATGGTTTTTCTGCTCGTGCTCTCATTGGAATGTGCTGGACATCCATCTGTTGCTCAATTGGATCTGCTGGCAAAAGAGTTTTATTCTGAATATGAAACTCTGTTAAGTCACGCGCCGTCTCTGTAACCGCGCAGAAATATGGTGGGCTCTCCACCCATCCCATTTGCACCGCCGATGGCACTACAATGCGTGTGGGTTCCCCTGGCTTTTGAGGTAACACATATGCAAAGTTGTAGCAATCATCACCTTTGACGATCAGCCGCCAGAACCCATCGCTGATATCTAGTTTTGAGAATAAAATCCATTGCTCAGGAGGGACATCTCTCATGTATCGAAGCAACCTTGGCAACACCTTGCCTATTTCTTTGACCGGACCCTTTGGAGCCGTGAGTGCAGTTGTTTCATTCACACTTTTTTGGATCACTGTTGCTACACCCTCACTGTTTTTCTGCCAAACTGGGAATGACAGGTCTAAAATTATTCGTCCACGTCGGCCCACCTGAGGCACCACTGCTACCGGTGAAATTTTGAGATTCTTTGGCCGTTGTTTTTGGAGATCACTCCATAGCACAACCTTGCAAAAGCCAGCTTTCACCTGATATGCAATGTCCTCCTCAAATAATTGTCAAGATTCCGGGGTGGTCGCCGTTGGGTGTGGACCTCTTGCTACTGCCTCCTCAATTGTTGCCCACTCCCAATCAGCGCCGCACTCAACTTCTATGCCCTCTTTCCACTCGTGCAAGATGTTTACAAACGGGTGCACATCTGCTAAGTGTTGTGGTTGCATTAAAGAAGTAGGCTTACCTTCTTCATCATTCTCATCATCTGATTCCCACTCACTGCCGTCCTCCTCTGCCATCGGCGCCGTGGTCATGGTCTCCTCATCCATGTCCATGGTCGTCGCCGTCTCCTGCTGGCTGTCCGTATCATTGCTCCATTTCTCCTTGAACTCATCAGGAAAGAAATCAGCAAGTGTCGGGTCAGATGTCCAGCTCTTTGGCGGAGGCTTGGGTGGTGGTGTTATGCGTGGCTCTTTTATAGCTGGTGGCAAAACCAACTCTTCATTGTAGTCAATGCCGTGAGTTTGGTTAGCATTAAGTTGGAAAGGAACTTCCTGTGAATCATCGGCAAATGCTACCCGCCGTCTTTTTGCCCGTCTATGAATGTCAATATTTTCTATGCTATTCCGTTTTTGGAGTAGCGCGCGACGTTGCTCCCCGAACAGGTCAGGATCCCTAGGTGCCACCTCGGGATGCTCCTGATTCCAGTCGGGTCCGAGATGGATCGAATCCACAGCTGTATCCATCCTATTGCCGTTTTTGAGCAAGACCTTATAATTTGGTGGTGTTGCTGCTGTAATTAAAGCCACTTGCCGACGTCCTCCTGCTGGGGTGCACAAAACAATATCACCGACCTTGAATGGAGGTCCTGGCTGCATGAGTGGTATTCCCGGATACCGATTGCACTCATGTGGTTCCAGTGTAGACGCGCACGAGACCAGCGGTGCTCTAGCTGGCAGTATGCACATGTCTCGCGCTCGGGAGGGAGTGCTAGGGACAGTGGCGAAAGACTGTGTGGCAGCTACCCTCCCGGTCCTACTGGAACCACGTTCGCGCGCACGGATATTCGGTTTCGGAGGGGGTCTCGTCCCCAAAACGCCCGAAGGAGATTCCCTCGGGCCACCCCGTCAGGACAGGCTGAGTGCCGACAAGCCATTCTCCAAGTTTTGCACCAGCGTCGCCGTTTTGTCGGCGTTCGGCTTCGTTACAACGTGGAGGTACCGACACTCCTCATTGTCACAAAAGCCCAGGAGAGAGAAATCGATGCATGTGTTGTTTCGGCCGAGGCGAAGGCCTCTGAAATTGCAGCCATCCGCTCCAGTTTCCTGGAGCTTGGCAAACGAAATCTTTGGGTCTTTTGCCCTTAATTTTTTAACTATATCTCTAACACCATCCGGAATCTTCGCATTTTTCTTTGGTTTCTTACCCACGCGCTCAGCTCCACCCCGAGCTCCAACCGACGGTGTCACTCGAGAAATCGACGGTGAAGTCTCGTGAGCATCAGTGTTACCATATTTATCGATTATCTCCTGGTATGGGCAGTGCATTTGAGGGGCAATTGTAACATTCATTAAGTTGCTCCACGTCCAGCGCAGGTGCGAATCCGGCACCGGACCTCCAGACCAGGATACACACTCCCACAGAAACTGGCGAGCATCATAGTGCAATGCCCAGAGCAAGTGCACACAGTGCCACACGGTGACCACGGGCTCCAACGCTTGTTCCCTGTCTGTCCATGCCTGTAGGATCTTTTTGACCCATTCCCAGTGTGGGCACCGACCACCAATGGACTTTTCCAGTAGATAATCATAATTAATTAGTGCCTTCTTGCACGATGAGTAGTTATCCGGTAAACACAAAGTTAACTCCAACGCGTTGCGCTCCACATCGGCCACTGAATGGTGTGTGGCTGTACTGTAGATCTCCCTCTGGTGATCCTCCTTCTCCCTTTGTGCATATTCTTTGAACAAGACAGCAAACGGTGTGATGCCTCTTGCCAAGCTGTCAACAATGAGGGAATTTTTATGGGCAAGATTTGCCTTTTTCATGTCCTTTGAGAGGGTGCCCGTGACATGCACTCGCGGCTGAGGGTGCCTTCCCCTTGGAGGAGCAAAAACCCCCACAAGCGCATTGAAAAAGGTTTCATCATTTTTACCCTCAGGACCATCGGCCTTCTGAAACACCTCAGGGAGCGTAAAGTCCGCTTCCACCTCAAAGCCAGCTGCCGCCTGCAGCATCCGTTTGGTGGCGGGAGTCAACTTAGTGGATGTGCTTACTACCCCTTGGCTCTGCAGAGCCTGGGCCTGCAAAGTCTGCATGCCCCTCATTTGCTCCATCATCATTTTATTATTTTCACGTACAAACTCCAGCATTACATCTGCGCCTATGCTTCCAGAAGTTGCATTCCCCGCCTGCCGCTGATTACCACGCGGCTGATTACCACGCGGCTGATTACCACGCGGTGGTTGTTGGTTCGGCTGCTGGCTTTGGTTGGCAAAGATGTTGAAAGGCGCTGCTCGACGTGCAGGTGGTTGGGAACTATTTTTCCGTTTGTTTGACCTCCTCTGTTCTGTGTTGGTGTTATCCACCTGCATTCGGCTCTTAAATTTTTTCTCCATCCATGCAGTAATAGTTGCATCTGCTGCAACCCATTCTGACATTAGAACACTATGCGTCCCTTCCCTGGAATGCATGGCATTTTTTATGTATTGGACGACATGCTCCATGGCCTCCTTGTTATTTTCCTCATTAAATGTCCCCTGGACCATGCCGTCGGCTCTCAGGTAAGCCACAGCCAGGTATGGACTGTCCACGAACAGTTGGGCCACACTCCCTGGAATTTGCAAGAGTAAAGGATTTTTGAGGTAATCACTGGGCCTTGCTCCCTTTGACCGACTAGCACCTTTTAAGTTTGGTACCGTCTTGAACGAGTCAAGGTTATCCTCGTCCAGAGCAAAGTTTGTGGCCTCCTCTTCATTCATGAGATGGGCCTCATTGTATGAAACCAGCTCAAATAATTCTGCCTCATTATCTCGCGAGGCCAGAACCAGTACAGCCGGGTAACCGGTTGCAGGGCATACCTCCCCC
Organism: Thalassiosira allenii; assembly: GCA_036939655.1. Taxonomy (NCBI): domain Eukaryota; phylum Bacillariophyta; class Thalassiosirophyceae; order Thalassiosirales; family Thalassiosiraceae; genus Thalassiosira; species Thalassiosira allenii. The sequence goes on along the minus strand of JALLOV010000217.1, from coordinate 5,937 downwards.
ACGCAGGCTACTAAGTGACCTGCATGCTCACTGTCTTTATCCCTCCCATTGTTGTACCTTTCTAACTGTGTAACAACATGGAGTCTATTCTCATTTGGCAAGATTGCCAAATAATATTCCGGCGGATCCGGTCCCAACCTCTCAGAGAGGTATTGGCTGCCCTCACCTGCGCTGGGGAGGCTTTCGTAGGCCTCTAGGAAGTCCCCGGCAATGTCTGAGGGGTCCTTCCTAGCATCTTGTAGATGCATCTCCCTAGCTAGGGTACCTGGGATCCGCTGGGTTTGCAGAAGCCTCTGCAGGCCATTATCTGCAGCGCGGAGGTCAGCAAGGCCCTGTTCCTTGCTCATGCTGCCTCCGTCATCGTTGTGGAGGCCGGCCGTGGCCTCTAACTCCTCCTCGGAGGCTCCACTGTTGGCTGCTTGGCTTGCGGGCTTCCGCGCATCATCCTCTTCGTCTCCGGCGGGCATTTTGGCTGCTGCTGCCTGCTTCCCGGCGCCCCGGGCGCCCCCCTGCGCGGCATGGCCACCGTGCTTACCGCTGTCATCCTCAAACTGGAGGTTCTTTGTCATGGTAGGCATCCGGGGGCTCCTGCGCTGGGGAGAACCTTTTAACGAAAGAAGGCTACCGCAGCTTGCTTCTCGCCGAAAAGTGAGCGGTGTTTTTCGTACGTAAAAAGTTACGTAACCGAAAAATACCTAACCTAAGCATGTACCTAGCTAGGTCTTTTCTGTGCTTGCTTTCGGTGCACGCTGGAAGCACTGCACTCCATCAGGCAATCGGCAATCGGCCCGCCGACCTCCCCATCTCTAGGGGCGAGTGAGTAGCAAGTCGCAAGAAGTGACTCCTGGAGATGTGGGGGGCTCTCAGCAGCGGGCCCATGAATCGGCAATGGCGGCTGGATTCAACGCTGTCATAAAAGTCCGCGCCTCGACCCTTGACTCTTGACCTCGACCTCTCGACTCTCGCCCAACATCTACACTATCTCGATAGTTGGACACACACAAGTATCGTCAAGGGTCTCGCCATCATCTCCTTCGTAGCCATTACAGCGGGTGTCATAATATAATATGCTATCACCGCTATGAGAAATCTTACGGCGCGGCGTTCCAAATGGCTCGTAATCGTTATCATCATTGGGTGCATCTTTCTCGTGCGCATCCCCATCACCGCCACTTTCCTGTCCGCGACGAAGCTCCGGGGACGGAATGCTACAGTATTGCGCAACTGGCAACAAAGCGAAGGTGATCCATCCCGCTCACAGCAACGGGATGATTTCTCAATAAATAATGCGCCTGCTCAGGGAAGTAACGACGAAAGAACGAATGGGACGATGGTCCCATCTGCATTTGCAATCCTCCAATTCGACGGGAGGGATCTGTGGAGGCGGGAACACGTCGGTCCAGGCGAGACCAAGTACAAGGCGACGCACTGGAACACGGCCGCGATATGGAACTGGCTCTACACCAAAAAGCATGGGCACAAGTATATCTTCTACCGGTGGGAGGGGAACGCCACGAAGGGCTGCCGCAGCGTCCTCGGAGAGGAGCTGTCGGAGCCGTGGTGCAAGGTGAAGGCCATGCTGCAGGCGCAGAACGACCTGCCCGGCGTGGATTACTTCTTCTATCTAGATTCGGATTCGGTGGTGGATTATCGGTTTCGCGACCAGTCCTTGCTCGACCTTCTCGCGAACATGACGAAGTGGCTTGATTGGGACATTGACGAGAAGCCAGTGCTGTTCAATCAAGACGGAGACTCTAGTTGGTGCAACCTCGTGGGGTTGCACAATTATACCTGGTGTGTCAACGCAGGATTCGTCGCCTGGAAGAGAAGTAGGAGGGCGTCGGCTGTACTCACGCGATGGTGGGAAAGCGCCGGAGACTTGGAGAATCAAAACCCCCTGGGAATCGAGTTCAAGACGAAATGGCCATGGGAGCAAGATCGACAGGAGGCGCTGTTGCAAAACAAGAGCGACCCTTCTAGTTCTCACATTCAGGTTGCGCCTCAGCCAGAGTTCTTCTCGATGCGCAGAAAGAACAAAAGTTGGTGTGTCAGCGACTTGTGGGAAAGCGGGTGCTTCATCTCCCATTTTATGCGGGATTCGGTTGATAAGGTTCGTCTGAAGCAGGAGTATGGTACTTACATCGCTGAGCAACAAGTGAATGGGAGTTGCTATACGAACGGTTTCTTGTCAAAGTCCGGGCCCTATCGTTCAACAGGATTCCACACATCTTCTTGTTTTATTGATAGATACATTACTGAGAAGCTGTACCTGATAATGTGACAGAGCTGACACTGGACTCTGCTCTGCATTCATCCGCCAGTGCGGTGTGTTGGCCGATTGAATTGTTTATCACACAAACACATAACAACAACGAGCGTTCAGATGACGACCATATTATTGAGTAATTAATACTGTGTTAACTTAGAATATCAGTAATCCCAACCAGTAGTTCTTCACCTATATCGTAGTGCTTCATCTATGATGGTAACAAGATCCCGGTCTTTGCTGTATGTTTATTTGGGAACAACTCGGTCGACAGACAGCAAGAAAAGGTATTGCATGTTTGCGCTCTATTTTATTCTCTTCGACAATTGCTCTGAATAGAAATCAGGACATGAGAATTATAGAAACACCAAATGGAATCAACGGATATACCCATGTAACCAGCAATCCAGCTAGAAGAGGTTCTGGTAGATAGTAGTCGACCAATGTCACCAAACTGACAAATGAGCTTGCATTTTGATCGCCTTTCACGTAGGATCTTCCAGTCATTTTGTGGTCAGTGATGCCACCAACAGGTTCAGGTATTTGTTGCCCAAAATGAGTCGAAACCCAGGACATCTACATGGTGTTGATGAACTGCCGAAATGCTCTCTGTTCATGATGTGATTCGTTGAATGGGATCGAAGATTCCATCAGTTTTGATTGCGGCCTAATCTGCTCCTTTTGGCGCGTCTGAACTATTCCCAAATGAGCCGAGACCGGCATCCTCCAATGCACTGGCCCCCCATAGGTGCAGCTTTGATGCTTGGGAACTGCTCCCGTCTACACCCGACGCAGCCGTGTCTGTTTCTGTAGAAAAAGGCGTGACGTCCCAGCCCGACAAGGCGCCAAGGTCACCGTAAGATGTGCTGGTGGCACCAGTTGTTCCAGTACCCCACAAACCAGCGCCTGAAACTCCGAGTGGACTGAATGGATTCGCGGCAGGCTTCGCCGCGCTTGCGCTGCTGGCAGCTTCTAGCGCAAACTTGGCCAAATCAATTGGCTCCTCTTTTGCCTGGATTGCCGGAGGCAGCATAACAGAATCAATGTTGTCATTGGTATCGAAGTTCAGCCCAATCATTGACGGACTTATTGCCAATGCTGCAGCATAATCATCATCTCCAGATGTGGTCGAGGGGATTTCCTCCTCTGCCGCATCCTCGGTTTCTTCCTCCTTAGGCTCCTCGTTCTCGACCAAAGAAGCCCACGCATCCTCAAGAATCTTCTGTTGCTGCGCTTCAAAGTCCGTCTGATGCTGAAGAAAGCCAGGATCATTGCGGAAGGAGAACCCTTCTGTGGCCACAGGGATACCAGTTGCATCGCTACTTTGCTGACTGGCGGCCTTTTCCTCCTCCTGCTGCTTCAGCCACTTCGCATGGGCATCAGCATTCTTGACTCTGCCACCAGGAACGTGATGGGAGCCATATCCATTGTCAGGCTCGCATCCATCAGCATTGATGTAATTCCCACCTTTGTCAGTTTTGTAGAGTACGCCACGAGTTCGTGGTGTTCGCTTGCGGGGAGAGGGCCGCTTGTCGTGCGATTTCTTTGCCCTTTGCTGTGCCGCCATTGGATCATCCTTCCGGCCGCCCTTGCCATGCTTGCCACGAACAGGTTTGCCATCAAAGCCAGCCTCATTGACAACGCCACCATCTAGCGGACGCCGACTCATGATCTTACCAGTCTCCTCCAAACGCTTACCAACAGATTTTTGAGGTCCCTTTAGCTTTGTCTTTTTCGTAGACTTGGGCTCCTCTCGGGAGGGCAATGTGACCATGGATCCGGTGGTGGGGTCGAACAGCTTGCGTGGCCCCTCGCCTCTCCCTCCCCGATCGAGTTCGTCGAGGTCGCTGAGTTGGACCATGTGAACCGGAGCCGGCGCGGGCTCTTCCTTTTCGTCATCGGTAGAAACTAATCCCACAGGTTGTTTGCTGTGAGGTGCAGGCGTCGGTCCGTGAACTGGTGATTTTTTCGTGTTTCCACGAGGAGGGCGCTCTTCCTTTTTCGTTGTCTTCCCCCCGACAAGTGAGCTGAAGGGGCGATTAGGGTCATACAATGTTCGTCCTCCATTCTTTCTTTCAGCATTTGGAGATTTTGATGGTTTAGGGGAGGATGAACCGGACGAATCCTTCTTGGATTTACCAAGTGGTTCAAGGACGACCTGTCTGCTGGGCCTGGATAGCTCTTTCCTCTCCTCGCTTTTGATCTGAATCTGCTGCTGCTGCTTCTTCTTCTTTTCCTCGAGTTGTTTCTTCTTTTCTTCCAGTCGTTTCTCTTCCAACTCTCGCAGACGCATGGCGGCCCTCTCCTTTTGTGCAGCCATCCTTTCCTCCTCCTCCAGACGCCGCTTCTCTGCACGTTCTTTGGCTAGCTTGGACATGTATTCTACTTGATCATCCTTGACGACTGTCGCTTTGGGAGGGTTTGGGGGTGCCGGTTTTACTTCAGGCTCAAGGCTCTTCGTCTCTGCTGGCTTAGAAACAGCCTCTTTCGGCTGAGAGACATCGCCAGCAGCCTCACTTTTCTCCTCGACAGGCTTGTCTGAAGACTTGGCTTCAGCGCTCGCACCACTTGTATCAGGGGCAGCTTTCCTTGGCGGCTCAGCCTCCTTCAAATCAATGCGTTCCACCTTATCCGCTACGTCACTCACAGCCGAACCACCCGACAAAGGCCTTCGAAAACCCGCGGGCACATTCGCCCGAGGTCTTTGCTGTTGTTCAGGGAAATCCCCCCTATCTTGTACACCAAAGCGGCTAGAATACGGCCTCTGCTGATATCCAGAAAACCTCGACTGCTGGGGAGGGATGTTCCCAAAAGACCTTTGCTGAGGTGCGGGCATACTTCTCCTCGACAAAACCAGGTCTGGCTTCTCGTCCCTACCCTCGTCCCCCGGCATTCTCCCCTGCCCCAATGCCGGCGCTGGCTCCTTCGGCTTCTTCTCCCCCATACCCCAGGCGGGAGCGGGGGTTCTTTTCCCCCCGCTCCCCCCGTCCTGCCCTCCCGCCCCGGCCGACAATAACAGGGCATCGTGGGCCGTCTTTGGCGCGCCGGACAACCCTAGCAGACCCCCGCTGCTGCTGCCGCCGCCTCCGCCCGATTTCGTGGAGAGGAGCAAGAGCCCATTGCGGCTGGAGGACGATCCCCGGAACGAGCTGCCCGACCCCCCGCCGCCGCCCGCGCCAACGACCGGGACGGGGGGAGCCGTCGGCGCCTTGGTTAATTTGTTGAGATTCTTGCCGAACTTCTTGGAGCCAAATTTCTTGGAGTTCTTGCCACCGCCGCCGCCGCGATCGCGGCCGCCGCCGCCTCCTCTGCTGCCGGCAGGGACACCGCCTATTCCAACGCTACTCATCCATGTAAGGGAGGGATTATTATTGCCTCTTATCGATCAGTTGGGATTGTTTTCTATTGGTGTGGGACGCCGTTTGGCCATGGTGGTGCAGCTGCGCTTTGAGTTTGAGCCATCAACAACAATGCGGCTTCCGAGGGGTGCGCGTTAGAAAATCCTAGAGCGGCACTTTTTATGACCCGGGGGTCTGGATATCCCAACTAAGGGTTTTTCAACCCACAACCATCTTCTCATCTCCCACGCCACACCCCACTGATAGGTAAGGAGGCACCTTCCCTATTATGCTACAACAATTCAGGCGGGCCATGGGGGTTGCAATTGTAAG
>JALLOV010000215.1:0-12187 GCA_036939655.1 Thalassiosira allenii | reverse complement strand
CCACTGATTAGTGAGCGAGGTTTGGCGAATGGTGCATGACGCACTTCGTGCGCGCGAGCATTCATAAGTACTTTCCCGATAAGTCCTGCCCAAGTACTTTCTCAGGGGGCGTTGGCGGGCTCATCAACGTATCCTCCCCCTCCTGTGCCCACACAAATCCGCCTGTTACAAGCGCGAGACTCTCATAGTATCATATCGTGCCTCGTGCGTCCCACTCTGCGCATCGCATCTCGCCGTTCCTCTAAACCTAAACTCAAACTCCGCCATGACCGAAGCAACGGCAACAACAACAGCCCCACGTGCGGCCGCTCCAGACACGGCCGTTCTCCGAGGTTCACCGGAAACACCTCGACGTCATGCAGCACACCCAGCTCAGAGCCATGGCGGCGGCGGCGGCAATCAGCCCCCCTGCAGCGCAAGGACGATGCGGTGGATATCGGGCAATCAACGGCCCCCGAGGGTGGCGCTGCAGCGCGCATCCGGCTCGGGCAAGTTGACCAGCAATCACGTGCCACCCACAACTGCCCCAACGCCAAAAGCAGGACTGTCGATCAACAGCCCAACCATGGCCGCGGGGCGATCCATCTCCTGCGAGCGCCGCCAACATGCACCGGCCACACAGCGTCCTCTGGCGTCTATCCCTCCCAAAAAGTTCCCAACTCGGCACTTCCTCGCCGCAGGGAGGGAGGCGAGCACCTCGTTCTGCCAGCGCTGGCAGAATAGGACCCGCTTCGGGGGGAAGCGGCAAATAGACTTCGTGGCTGCAGCGTCACGACGACGCCGGGACCGGGGAGGGGCAGACGCACATTACACCCCAATTTTTGTCCGTCAGGCTTCCGCGGAAGCGTGGGGAACGACGATCTCGTGTCCATGAACAAGTCCGACGGCGGAGATGAGAATGCCATCGATCCCGAGAACAACCACGACGCCACGGACGGGAACATGGAGAAGTCGGGGAGGGACAAGTTCAGTTTGGCTGCCATGGCAGAGGTCTACTGTTGCTACCTGGGGGGGGCGTTGCCGTTCAACGCGCCAAAACCACACTCGTTTGATACGCCGGAGGTCTACTGCTGCTCCTAGTTGGGGTCGGCGTCGAACGCGCTGGAGGTCATCTGCTCCTACTTGTCGAACATGGCCAGGGTCTACTTGAAGAACAAGGCGAGAGGACGTACGTCGGGTCGGTGTCGTTGAACTCGCCCGTGCTCTATCTGTCAAACGTGCCCGAGTCCCACTGCTTCTACGTCGTGTCAGTGTTGTCAATGGCGCTGGCGGTCTACCTGACGAACGCGCCGGAGTCTTACTGCTTCTACGCCAGGCCGGTGTCGCCGCATTCCTACTGCTACTACGTCGGGTCTTTGTCGTCTAAGGTGCCGGCGGTCTCCCTGACAAACGCCCCCGAGTACTTCTCCTACTACGTCGGGTCGGTGCCGTTGAAGGCGTTGGTGGTCTACCCGTCGAACGCGCCGGCGTACTTCTCCTACTACACCGGGTAGATATTGTCGAAGGCGTCGGTGGTTTACCCATCAAACGCGCTGGAGTCCTACTGTCTAACCCGCAGTCGATGGCTTTCCAGATGGGAGCGCTCGTGGACGCGTCGGTCTAGAGTCCAGCTACATATTTCTTATACTCGGTGCCGTTCGAGTAGAATACGTCTACAATGCTCCTGGGGATGGAGAAAGAGTCATGGTGAGTCAGCTCGTGTGTTGGTTATTCTTGTAATGCCTCTGGGAGTCGCTCGATTGTGACGACGATGGAGGTGAACTCTCCTCCCACTGTTAGCACCCCGTCGGCCATTACAATTTTCAGTGAAAAATAGCGTGCGACTTGTGCAAGATTAATTGTTCTCACACTATTTATCTATTCATATCTCCCTGCTTTTGACCTATCGCGAGACGAACGCATCTCAAGTCTTCCTATGATGTGTTGGGCTGGTGTCGTCTAACGACCTGGAGTTCTACTCGTCTTAGGCGCCCAGGGAGTTTACTTTTTGAGGCGCTGGTCTAATCATCGCTGGTCTTCGTGGACGTGGTGGCTGTCTCGCAGATGGCGCTCGTGGACGATCCCGTCTAGTGAACCCTACCGACGGTCTTCTTGTACCTGGCCTTCGTGGGCGTGGCCTTCATCTCGCCGATGGCGATCGTGGACGATATGGTCTTCTCGTCGCTCGCGCCCGTGAACGATACGTTCTTCTCGTCGCTCTCGTCGCTGACCTTCGTGGAAGTGGCAGTCTTCTCGCCGATGGCGCTCAACCCTACCTACGGTCTTCATGTCCCTGGCCTTCGTGGACGCGGCCTTCATTTCGCTGATGGCGCGCGGGGACGATACGATCTTCTCGTCGCTCTCGTCGCTGGCCTCCGCGGACGTGGCGGTCTTCTCTCCGATGGCGCTCGTGAACCCTACCTACGGTCTTCTTGTCCCTGGCCTTCGTGGACGTGACCTTGATCGTTGCCGATGGCGCTCGTGGACGTAGTGGTCTTCTAGTCGCTGGCCTTTGTGGAGTTGGTGGTCTCCTGGGCCCAGCTGGTTGTACTAATTCGAGGGTGCGCTGTTCTACTCGTGGTTGGTGCTGTTCGAGAACTCGTCGGGCCTCGTGGTCTAGTCGTGGTTGAACTCGCCGGAGATGTGCTTCAGGAAGGAATGCATATCCATCGTGAGATATTCATATTGTCACATTTACTTTGGTTCTCAAAGTATTTACTGTATATCTAATTACTTCGTCCACAAATTCTGATCACATTCCAGTGCATTTAACGTGAATGATGCTGACTTCACTTTGAGAGGTAGTTAAACAACAACCTGTCACCCTTAATGCGTTCATTGATCATCGGCTGGAGCTCCTTCACGCGGAAGTAGAACATAGTTCCACCGTTGGCCGGGTTGATAATTTCATCGGCGCCATGTTTCTCTAAGAACTGGACACCGATGACATGATAGTCGCTGCGGCCCGGCTGTTTGCTGTCAGACGGCGCGGTTACGTCGCAATCATAGTAAGCTTCCTGAATGACCATGTGAGCAGCAGTCCTGGGCCAAGGAAGCACGGGCGTGCTGGAGTTTTCCCTCTGTCGTAATTCGTTCGCGACTTCAGGTGGGCAAGTAGTGAACCTAAAGATACTGGTGTCTCCCAACTGAGAAGTGAGTGTATACTTGGCATCCCTCGAGACGTGGTATGGCTTCATATTCTTGTACTTTTCGCAGCCGTTCTTAGAGTTGTGCTTTTCATTTTCCTGACAGAAATGGCAGGTATTTCCAGCTGCAGCTGCGCCCAAGCCGCCCTTGGACATCTCGAAAGCATTCCTCTTGCGGGTCTTCGTGGGCTTGCCTCGATTTGAGTTGGTCCTATGCGTCATAGTTCCGGTAGTGTTCGAACCCACTGGTCCTTTGAGAAAAATAGACCCCTGATGTTTGCTGAACTGATTCAGGTGATTCTGGAGTCTCTCTTCTAAGGACATGTTGTCATCAAAATCAACGCCTTGGAACAGCTCCTTCATACCCTCCAGTGCGCCGATGCACAAGCCTTGGTTTGGATGACTGGCGACGGCCTCCGCAATGGGCTGTAGAAAACGCATCACCTGGTTGTAAGTCATCCTCGGAGCCTTTGCACGTTTTGGGGCTGTAGGAGTGATGTTAATCTCACTTGTCACATCGTTGACGTCTGCGTTCTCTGGCGTTGACTCTTCTGCGCAACCTGTGGCCTCGTTCATTACTGCCTTTGCCGCGTCAGCGGACAACTCCTGATGCATTGCTTCGATGACGGCGGAATCATTCTCTACTCGATCGACATGGGCAATCCCTTGCTGCATGTGGAATCTCTTCGCGAACCGAGTTTGGCTAAACATACAATCGTCTACACAAAGCTGATGCGGGCACAGGGATAGGAACGCAACTCTCTTCTCGCAGTTGCAAGGATGGCCAGGGCCAATAAGTCGTGGTGGTGAAGTTTGGTCTTCGCTCCTATAAACCTCCATAAGCCCTTCGTGTGTGCAGCTCGGCCTTTTAGAGTAAGATGACGCTTCGGCAACACAATATTTCCACAATTCCAATCCATCTGGGCTCAGCATTACCTTCGCCCTAACCTCTTGGTCCTCTTTCAATGTTCGATTAGGTTTCTGATTGATTTCCGCAGCCTCCTGCAGTTGCTCAATGTAGTACGTGTAAAGTTTGCTATCGACCTCCTTGGCAATATCCTTGGACCTCTCGAGGCACTGGACTACCTGCTCACACGGCTGAATGAAGGACCCAAAGGAGATACGCGTGCAATAGCTCGAGTGATTTGATTCGGAACCCTGATCACCAAGTCTGTCAAGGTGGCCCATGTATCCCTTCGTCCAATAATAAACAAAATGCTTTCTATTCGCATGCACTTCCTTCTCGAGGTATCTCTGGTGAGTTGGAGAAGGGCACATGCACCGAACAACCTCAAGTGTTTCGTTGTATGTTTCCTCTGACCTCGATTCCACCAGATTTCTCATCAAAGCTTTAATTTTTGGGTAGTGCCAACCGAATGCCTTCTGCCAGTCTACTTCCAAGAGGTGATACTTGTCCAATACAAGATTGCATGTGTCTTCGATGCCGAGCTTTTCCAAGAGTGATGAGCTCATGATCCCATCCGCAAATATAACCTTGGTTACCGACCTGTCAACACCAGCCATTTCGTACGTGGCATCCATCACGAACACATAAGCATCGATGCTCTCCGTCACTAGAATAGCCTCCGAAGCAAGTGCAATCTTTCGATTGAAACCAGTCATGAGAACTGGGCCGCAGTATGGCCAGTCAACAGAGTTTTGCTGACGCTTCATCATGTCCAGCATAACGACATCGAGCAGTGTCTGGCAGTATCCCCTCATGATTTTGTCCTGCCAGACGATCGCGGTGACCTTTCCATGAGCATCACGGCTGACACGGTAATCGAATCCAGCATCGGTCTCCTTTGTTCGCTGCAGAAGACACTCAATCTGATCCATTTCATTTCCGAGCTCTAGAGCCTCTCTCATGATAGTCTTCAACTGATCCGTCTTGAGGCCAACGAACTCTGGATTCTCCAGTTCGACACCACATTCATTAAACTTGCCTTCGGTTGCATCAGCTGCGGCATCGTCCATCAGCTTCTTCGCCTCTTCGGTTGTGATGTTGGTGTCCTTCTTCCTATCATCGTCTTCAGACTTCAGCTTCTTCTCCATCATGGTCTTGAGACGAACTCTAACATTTGCAATCAAAACAGCGTCAACCTTGGCAGATTCGGGGAGGTGCTCTTTCAGAACATTTCGAATCGTCTTGGCGTCGATGTGAGTGTTGTAACGCATCATGTTGAGTAGTGTTTGGAAGCCGTCCCTCATGAAAACATCTTTGGTGTACTTCCCAGCAGCCACATTCTGCTGGAGAAGTTGTTTTGAACTTGGACGACAACCATTGGTATGATCAAAACTTGCGCTTGTGATGTAAACACGCTTATCATTTTTGTCCTTGTTATTCATGCTTCCAAGATTGATGTGGAAGAGGCACCCACATCGTTGCGATTTGCGATCCCTGCGGCGATGATCTGGAACCTCCTGTTGCTTCTTCGCTTTTTTATTCAAATAACCCTGTGATTGGGCGGCACGGCAGCATTTGATGGACTTGCCGGTGAGGGATACTTTGAAGCCGTAGTCTGCGCCGATGCCATTGTTGATCATATCTACAATCGCTTTGCCGCTTTCATACGACTTCTCTCGGCCTACCAGAGGAAATAGACGCCGGCATTCCTCGTTGATGGCAGCTATCCTGGAAAGCTCCTCTTGAGTGTACATGTGAGGATTGCTGTCGACATCAAAGTCAAACTGTTGGCCGGATATGTTATCAGCTGTGCTTCCAGAAGCAGTCAATTCGTTGTGATCGCTACCACCACGAACCCGCAGCCGCAAGTAAAAAGATGATTCTCGTGTTATGTCGTAATGCGCCAATGTTCTCTCGTCGTCAAGCACACGGCCACGGTTCGTGATCATTAAATCGCTATAATGAATGTTTGTCTTTTTGCAAATCATAAGTCGAACTTCACCTATGGTGTGTGATGATTTTAGGTCGTTGATGACGTAGACTGTGCCATCAATTCCATGTACGAAAACTTGTCCAACACACGAGGTATCACTGTCAGGATCAGATGATGTAGATGTAGATGCTTCGTCCATGTCCACTTCGACTTTCCAATCCTCACGCATAGTTGATCCAGTCTCGGCTCGATACTGCGGCGACCAAAAACGATTGCTACTCTCCTCCTCCACCAACTTCCAGGACGCGTAGCAGGTGACTGCCAACTGCTTCGTTGCTTCGACAATGCTAAGCAGCGATGATGAATAATCTTCCTCCATTTCCAGTTCTGCGGATGACAAAACTTCAGCTTCGTCCACAGTCGAGACGAACACGTGCTGATCCGGCCATGACGACCAAAAACGCTTGCTACTCTCCTCCGAGTCCAACTTCCAGGTCTCGTAGCAGGCGACCACCAACCGTTTCGTCGCTTCGACAATGCTGAGTAGCGATGATGAATAGTCTTCCTCCGTTTCCGCTTCTGCCGATGACAAAGATACAGATTCATCCGCAGTCCATTCGTTATGCCCCTCGAATTGGAACTTCTTGGTGTTCGCGCAATAGCGGGTCACAACCTGCTTCGCTCGGAATACAAGAGACTTCACTGCATCCATGAATACGAGAGCACATGTAACGATCGCGAAGAGGGAGACCAGGCAAGGAATCACGAATAATAGAGGGAAGCAAACTGCAGGGAGTTTCTTTGCGTAGACGACTTTGGCAGCTCCTCCATTCTTCTTGGACCGACACATGTTCGCATATTTGCCCGACCCTGGGCACTGACATTTCCGGCGTAGGCTGAATGGTACGCGAAGACGACTGTATTCGTATCCCTTGCCATTGCGTTGACGCAATCTGCGACGGCGATGGCGTCGATTCATCCTGCGCAGTCGACGGGCTCGGGCACCCAGCCGCCGTAGTCGGGTTTTGCTATTCATCCTTCAGGTTGCATGTATTGATGCTAGCAACTTGGTGCATGTGAAGTGCCTCCAATGACGAGACTTGTGGCAGCAGATCGCAGCGAGCAGACACAGTGCATGCGCTGCGCCGCTGCGCCGGTCTCTGTCATTGGTTTTTCCTCTTTGGCCGTGGTCAGGACAGCTAGAGATGGCGCGTGTGGTGTGTGGTGCAGGCGAGGAGACTCGGAGAAGTCACTCCGATGTAACAATTTACTCGCCACGTCAGAAAATAAGGTATGTGAGCGTAGCAAATGTAACAGATTGGGCACACAAGTCTGAGTGTCGTATCATCGCCATAAATTCGCTGAGAAAGTACCTAGGCAGGAGTTAACGAGAAAGTACTTATGAATGCTCGTTTTTGGCGCCCTTTCCAACGACGAAGCTAAACCAACTCCTCCACAAGACCGACAATGCCATCTTCCTATCAAGACTCGATGAGGGCGCCAAGAATGAAGGAGTGATGGCGCCGAGAGGCTCGCATTCATCGAGGCCAGGCTACAATCTTGGTGCCCGACACTGATGGTTCTAGCTGGGTCGTCAGTAGGTCAGCTGCGAGCGGTACCGTCCTCCCAGAACCAGAACCTCGGCGAGCTCAAGAGGAGTCAAGAGGTATTGTACAGACAGCAGGGGCAGCCATCATCGCTGAGACTTGCACTCAGACTTCTTCATCCTCTCAAATTATGCAACGTGACATCGCATTCGCTGATGAAGACGGCACGCCGTTCGTGGATATGGACATAGAGTCCATCAGCCGCGATGATTCATTGGACGAAGAGACACAACTGGCTCTGGATACCCTGGAGCTGGACCTGACCTCGAGCGGCAGCAGTCCTAGCATTACCGATGGCGACAACCTAGACGTTCTAAGCAATCCTTCGGTGGTACAACGAACGGTCGTCGATATTGAGTCTATGGCCTGCAGCTTCGAGGAAGCTCTGGGCAAGGATGTAGAGCTGGACTTGAACGTTACATACGAACTCACTTCTTCGAGCGGCAGCTCTGAAGATGACGACAGCGACGTTTTCGGGTCTTTCCACACAGCAAAGGAGGACGAAGAATGGAGGAACGATCATGTGCCGCCTCCGTCGGGAAGGAAGACCAAACAGAGCAGCAGGAAGAGGAGAAATAGTATCGGCATCGCAGATTATGAAGAAGAACGAGTATGGCGGAGGCGCAGGACGTTCCTCATCTCGGTATCTTTTCTACCCTTCCTCTTCGCTTCCGTCGCCCTCGCTGCAGTGCTTGCGACCAGGTCTGGCCCAGGCGACGACGATGTTGCGGCAAGTGAGGCAATCGTCGTCGCGGAAACTTTGGTTCAAAACGATGCGCCGACGTATGCACCGACGTACGCTCCGATGGCGATGGAGACGGCATCAGTCGAGACGGAGCAGCCGTCACGTAACCCGACGCCGGCGCCGACGTCGCCTGATGCGGATGGAGGTGAAGATGCTCCCGCAGTCAGCACTCACGTGGAATCGACCTGGTTGCAGTACCTGATCGAGGAACTGCCTACCCCATCGCCTATCTTGTCGCCCACCAAAATGCCAACCAAATTCCCCACCAAAATACCCACCTCTCCTCTTAGCACTAGCCCCTTGGCCACACCTTCGGGAGCTGAGCAGGAGTATGCATCAGTATGCGTCGCGGCCGGCTCGTCCTGTCCCAGGGATAAGAAGGATTGCTGCAGCGGAAAGTGCGAACGCGACAAGGGCACTGGAGAGGAAGTCTGCGGAGAAAAGGTCGAAGGCAAAGGTAAAGGACAATCTGACGAGCCGACCGATGCTGCGGTATGCACCGCCGCCGGCTTTGATTGTCCTGATAAGAAGAAGGGCGGAGGGTCGTGCTGCAGCGGGATCTGCTCCGCGGGCAAGGATAAAGTGTGCCTTTGAAAGGCATACAGATGCACATGATATGATGGTACTGGATGGATGGAGTTCACTTTCGATACGCAGATGAATGTTTCAGTTTGGAGCTTCAAGCTCTCGTCTCGTTTGAAATCTAGAGACCTGTACTGTCTGGGTCCAATGTAGAAGATGATTCAAAGCTTGCACCAATCACAATCCGGGGAATGCAATCATTACAGCTGCGAGGAAGGGAATTGATCCGGATACCATGAACAGCAAGATGACGGTGCTGTATAGAGGCAAACCTGCCACGAGTGGCAAGCCTTTGCACCAATTGCATCCAGGGAATGCAATCCAATACAACTAAAGAAATCGTACCTCGTACATAATAGTTTTATTAGCACATCGGCTTAGGTCGAGTTGACGAACAAGAATACATTAGGGAGGTATGCGCCACAGAAACAAGGGAAGTTCACCTTTTTCTTAGCTCGTCTTCCTCGACATCCATTAGGATCACCTTACTCTTTGCCACGAAGTTGCTAATGTCTGGCACATTAAATTCACTTGCTGTCGTGTTTCCTGCTTGACTTGATGTTGTGCGTTTAGGTAACGACTTTGAAAGGCGTCTTTGGTTTCTGGGTATTGTACAGATCGGAGTATCATGGGTACCTACCTCGGATCTGAGGAGTCGTGCGCATACCTTCTTGATGAGTCTTGATCCTGGTGGCGTGCGTGAGAGGTGCAACGCCTGAATCCTTGCTTTGGCTGCACCACTTCAATTACATCGTCAGTGAATCTGCTTTGGTCTCAGGTTATACAAAATAATCATACGGCAATGGACAGAAGTCAATAGGTTAATATGAATATGCAGGGATTATTCTCCCATTTGCTCTCTTTTCCAGAGGATCAGCTGTCCATCATCATCTCATACCTAAACTTGAACGATGTACTGCGGCTGAGGGCGACTTGTAAATGCTTGCGGCATACCGCGTCAAAAGTCACCAAACATCTTTGGATGGATAGATGTGAAGAGGCAAAGATGTTTGCACCAATCCCTTGTAACATGTGCTTGCATGACCCTCACCACATTGCAAACTTGAGGCGGAGACCAATATCGATCACTTCAAGAAGGATACAGTCTTTGAATGAAATATTCCCATTCGTTCGTACGAAACGAATCATTGGTCTCAACATGAAAACACGCCACGCCATTGCCGAAATCGTTAACGAGGACGAAAATTTGGAGTGTTTGGAGCTCCTGGATACTCTTGAGTGTAGCCTGAGTAACTGCGATCCGAACCACGATATGCGGCTTCCGCTCAAGAAGTTGGCGATAACGGGAGCATTGACAAAGAGTGAAAATCCACTGACACGTTGTTTGCTTCGCGCGTGTCCCAAGCTGGTGCAGTTGCATTTAGGAGGCATCCGACACTTTCCTGATCGTGCTATCACAGAAGCAATACTCAAACCATTATCAAAAACATTGACTAGGTTAACGCTATCGGGATGCGGCGGTTTGTTTGCGCCACTCATAGAATCACCGATACTGCAAACGCTGATCCTAGCTGGCTCTACGAACTTACGAGGATTGGACCCTCGATCTTCTTGTCCTTGTTTGGATACTTTGGATATGAGCTTCTGCGATTTGCTTGGAGTGAAAGAGACTCATGCTTTCTCGTCTCAAGATGATCATCGACCCCGCTTGCCGAAAGAAATTCTATTCGATGGGGTGCCAGTTGGTTTTTGCCCACGAATACGCAACTTGGTCCTGGAGGGATGTACGAGCATCAAGACAATCCGATCATCTTTGTTGTGGAATGAAAAGAGCACATCTTGTAAAGCAGGACCAACAAATACTGAGAACCTCGAACGTGTCATGTTGGGATCGTGTGTGGCTCTTGAAAGTGTATCTATCAGCAGCGAGAGGTTGAAGCAGCTGGAATTGACAGACTGTTCAGCGTTGAAAAGGGCTAGGATCTCGTCATTTGTGTTGGAGGATTTCGAAGCTCCGGGAAAGTCTCTGGAGCAGATCTTCCTAAATTGTCCTTCGCTCAAGACACTGAATCTGACTCACCGTCATGTATCACGCAAGAATTTGGTATTGAATTGTCCCGTTTTGGAGGAAGTCGACGGACAACACCGTGCAACTGCTCCAGAACTTCTCAATGGTTGGACGGACACATCATCTCGGTGGGGGCTGTCAACACTTCCGATGGAAGATTACCTGATTTGGCGTGAATACAATATCAGATGATAACTCCGGTTGCTAGAGCCCTTGCGGTCGGCTGTACAATGACACGGGTAAGTACTTCTTGTGGTTGAACGAGTCTTCTCAACTTGGTAGAATTTAATAACCAAATCTAGGATGGCAAGGTATTGACCTGTCGTTGATGAAAGGCGAACATAATGTTAAGTTGAACATTACCCGAAGCGCATCTCTTGGTAGAGAGATATTGATGTCATTTTTGCTATTCTTAGATATTTGAGTTTGTTTGGGACGCAGCATTCCGTCGGAAGTCCCTTTCCTTAGTGCCTACTTGCATACTTCTGAGCACTCTCCATAGTCAATCACTTCGCCGTACTCTGAGTTATTCTTCTTTCAGCTGTTGATACTTCATTCCTGGACTCTTTTTGTATCTTGCATCAGTCCTTTGGGCAAATTAATCGCATGAATCGTCGACCTTATCATAATGACTTATACGCAGTCAGAAAATGGCAGCGTCAGCACGTTGACCTCTGGGCTTGGACTTGGGCTTCCGCTGAATGTAGGACGAGGCCTCGGCGAAGCTTCATACGACACTGGTGGCGAATCGCGGTGGCGTAGGAGAGTAGGACGAGGACGCAGACGAGGGCGCAGACGAGGCCTCGGCAACGAGGATGGTACATCGCGACGGCGGCTGGTACAGGTAGCATTGGCGGACTGCCCTCTATCGTCATCTTCTGGCAATAACAACGAAAGGCTTCGAGGGAAAAACACAGGGACGGCTTCTTCTCCGGCGTCTGCATTGCGGTTGGAATGGTCCGCAGCAAGAGGAGGCGGCGGGCATACTATTGCATGCCACGTTTGATTATCAACTTGGGGCGACAGGAGTCTTGAATTATCGGCAACCAGGTTGCAGTCCATCGAAGAAGTTCGGGTTTGGATGTCTTGCATTGTTGCGGAGAAACGGGCGAGGTGATTGCACTTGACTCTTCAGGTAATGCAAATTGTTTTTCAAGGATTGTGATTTCATGAGCCGCAACAATCACAGGCAGTTTCACGCGCGTCAATTGTTGCAGAGCCTTCAAGCCAAGCTAGCCGATCCAATCCAGAACAAGGAA
>JALLOV010000214.1:0-12191 GCA_036939655.1 Thalassiosira allenii | reverse complement strand
GTGCGTCTTCGTCTGCTCTTGTTCTTGTTGGCCAGCCGTCGTTGGCTCTCGTGCGTCTTCGTCTGCTCTTGTTCTTGTTGGCCAGATCAGAGCCAGGGCCTCAGCAAGCTTTCCGCATTGTCCCGGGCACCCCCCTCGCAGTTGGCGTGTTGCCGCTTCGGAGAGAGGAGAGGTAGTGCACGAGAGACGGCAGGTTCCGGTATTGTAGGCACCCCACGACCACGACAGCGCGACCTCGCCGGCGCCCACGGTGCATACACCAAGAAGTCGTGCTCCCATCTGTTCCTGTTCTCGCTCTGCCTCCGCGCCCGCGCGTCAGGTCCAAAGGGCATATTGCAGCTCAAAAGAGCAAGAGAGAGAGAGAGAGAGAGAGATAAGGTTCGTAATGCCACGAGTTCGAATGCTTTCAAGTCAGTTCGCTCATGTACACATCATGATGTGTTGGGCTTCACACGCCCTGCGTGCGGGCTTGGCGGCTTGAGCCGAGAACAAATCCGTGTCGCGAGCGAGGTGGTCATCTTTGATGCTTGCAGAATATTGTACTACTCATATTCATTATACGCCATTCTAACCACATCACTATCACCCTCTTCTCACAGAGCAGAGCAAAGTGACAAACAATCATAACAAAAACAAAGCAAGATGGGAGTGCAGGGACTGAGGGGCCTCCTGAAACGGCTGGGCATCGACCGCGACGACGCGTCGACGTCCGTCGAGCTCCCCCCGGACGCGACCACGCTGGCGATAGACGGGAACGGGTTGATCTTCCACCTCTTCCGGCTGGCGTACCGCCAGCATCGAAGGGACGTCTCGGCATCATTCGCCACGTCCTCGTCGTCCAAGGCGAAGCACTGCAAGACGCTGCAGTCCCAGCTGCTCTTGCCGGCGTTCACGCCCTTGTCGTTGGCGCACGAGGTCACCACCTCGTACCTATCCGAACTGACCACGAAACACGGAGTGCACCTGAAAATCTTTCTCGACGGCCGGGCCCAGTACATGAAGCGGCGCGAGAGGCAATCGAGGAAAGAGCGAAGGGTCGACGAGTGGGAAAACGTTCGACAATTGTGCATGCACGGCGTGCTTCCCAAAAAAGAAGAGAGGAACAGCAAGTACAGGAGCTCGGCGAGGAGGCAGGCGAGGGAGCACCGCCGCCGGTCGAGCAGTTTGCAGCCCGGCAACAACAACGAGGACGAATCCGATGAGGAGTTTTACCTCAGCTCGTTCCCGATGAGTCCGCTGGTGATGGATCAGATAGAGCGGTCGATGTGGGCGTTTGCGGACATGAGCACGGTGCTTCCAACGGGATCAGTGCAGATCATCGAGTGCCACGGCGAAGCAGATGTGGTCGTGGCACGGGAGAGCGCCAAGGATGCTACGGGCAACACCTACGCCGTCGGGAACGATACCGATTACCTTATTTATGGCTGGAACGATGGAAGTTCGAGGGATACGCGATACCTACAATTTGAGCAGATCATGCCGACGGCGGAAACGCTGCGGGTCGGGAACGTCCTGACCCGGTCGGACGTCGCGGCCTCGCTTGGCCTGCCGGGTCCTGCGGCTATGATAGAAGTGTCCATCCTTCTGGGGAACGATTACACCGGCCCGTTCTTTCGCGAGGAAGACTTGAAGAAGAAGGGGGAATACTGGGGGAGCATGCGATGGTACAAGGACAAGGAGGGACCCATCGGGTCAGGATTGGTCGGCTTCCTCCTCGGCCTCGGCCAGTCGGCGCAGCAGAAGTCGGGGGATCGAGAGACAGAGGCGCTGCCGGAGGAGGGCGAGCTGAGCTGGTTCGACACCCAGGGCATCGTGGACCACGTCGCCGAAAGGGTCGAGAATGGATGGAGGTTGATGTCCAATATTCCCGAGCTGCAGTTGGCGATCGAGTTTTCCTATGACCTTTATTCTTTTGGAGACATTAGCAAGTTTCCGTCAACGGCTCCCTCCACCCCGAGGGCCAAGGAGGAGGAGGAAGCATCGACTGATGAAGTGGAATCTGAGATTATAGTCTTTCCTTCTCTGCCTCCCGAATTCGACCTAGGACTCGTGGACACGACATGTGACTTGGACCTATGCGATGCGGCTCTCATACCTATAAGGA
Source organism: Thalassiosira allenii (assembly GCA_036939655.1). Taxonomy (NCBI): domain Eukaryota; phylum Bacillariophyta; class Thalassiosirophyceae; order Thalassiosirales; family Thalassiosiraceae; genus Thalassiosira; species Thalassiosira allenii. The sequence continues at coordinate 10,087 of JALLOV010000214.1, read as the reverse complement.
CATACATGTCCGATTGTGCCACCGAGTCCAGCGACATGCACTACATCGAGCAGCGGCACCTAGACGCGTTTCGGCTGACGCTTGATCGAGTGAGGGATCCGAGGGGGCAGTACATCGAGCCTCCCCAGCGCAAGCTGCATTGGGGCGACATGCAGGCCATGTTCGTCCTCGAGAAGTGCCTCCTCGAGGCGATCAGCGAGAGCGACGATGCCTCGGCAAACATGCCCTGTCGGATATTCAGCCACTCCATTTTCCATTCCTACCTGGAAAGCCTGTCGTTCGAGGACTTTCCGCTCGATAACGAGCTCTCTTCGAGGGACGTCAAATCTTTTTTGGAAGAAGTAACCGTGACTGGTGAAGTTTCTTTGGGCGAAGAAAAGGAGCAGGCCAAGAGTCCTGTGGTGCTGCCGATTGATGAGCACAAAGAAGATATATTGCATACTGTCAAAACCCAGAGAGTCACTATCATTCACGGAGAGACAGGATGCGGAAAGTCTTCCAGAGTCCCATGCTTCCTCCTGCGAGCCGAGCCACCACAGCCGACATCAACAGCTCCAGAAGTAAAAATGATAATATCGCAGCCCCGGCGCATTGCTGCAAAAGCTCTTGCCGAGAGAGTCAGGTCTTGCGAGTCGGACATTCGCCACAAGATAGCGCTGAGGCTGGGTCATGGGGTTCGAGAACACGAAACGTCGAAGACACGCGCTTGGTTCGTCACGACTGGCTACGTGGTTCGGCTCTTGGCCAATCATCCGAGCTGGTTCGACTCTCACACCCATCTTATCATCGATGAGGTAATCTTGTGATACTTGAACTTCTTGTCTCATCTTTGATTACCTTTTGGCATTGACGGCTTGCTTTCTGTATAACTTCTTCTCCTTTCCGCAACGACACTGAATTTTCTTCGCTCAGGTCCACGAGCGTTCAATTGATACGGATATACTTTGCCTTTTGTGCCGCCGGCTGCTGCAGAATCATCCTACGATACGACTGGTTCTGATGAGCGCAACGATGGCAGCCGAGCTGTACAGCCAATACTTCGGCGCGCCGGAGCCGCCGATCCACGTAGGAGCTCGACGCTTTCCAATAAAGGAGTACTTTGTTGAGGATCTGAAGTCGCTGCTTTCCCTGTCCGCAAAAAATGCTAAGCTTGCGCAAGATATTTACCACAGCTGTGAGAAGAGCAAGTGTGGAGACGCTCCATCGAACTCGAACATGGAGAAACTGCACCATCTGGCGACGCAGATAACGGCTTCTGTGGGAAGTCACGGATCCTCGGTACTCATTTTCGTACCAGGAATGTCTGATATCGAGAGTATCATTGAGCTGATTGAGAAAGTCAACGTGACTGGCGTTTCATTCATCTGTCTTCCCATCCATAGCGACGTGCCCTTCGAAGAGCAACTTGCGGCGTTCGAGCCTGCGAAGGAGGGCGAAGTCAAAGTGATCATAGCGACAAATGCAGCTGAATCTTCATTGACGTTGCCCGATGTTGACCATGGTAAGCCTGAAATCTACCCAAAATACATTATTATATGTTTCTCTTGACATGTTCCTCACCTTCCCCGCTTGTCACGATACTCCTCTTGCAGTGATCTGTCTTGGGTAAGTCTGTGAATTCTACTCGAAAAATATTATGATGTGTTTCGCATGACACAGTGCCTGACCTTCCCTGCTTGTTAATCCTCTCGCAGTTTGTGCAAACAAATCGTTTATAACAGAGCTAGCCATCGCCAGATGTTGGCCCCCACTTGGATTTCACGAGCCAGTGCGACTCAACGAGCAGGGCGTACAGGTCGAGGTAAGTTCCGTGAGATCGCACACTCTGGGTAGTTCCCTTCGTGTTCTGACCCACCATTTGCCTCATTTGGTTTCTATATATTAACAGTACGCGAAGGTAACGTTTACCGCCTTTACAGTCGCAATGCATTCAATAGTTATATGGAGGCATTCGACCAGGGCGAGTTAGTGAGAAGTCCACTCGATAATACTATTCTCTCTCTGCGAGACATGCTTGACGAGGCTGTGACGCCCATACTGTTGGAATGTCTTGAACCTCCGGACATTCAAAACATAGAAAGATCATTCGAGAGTCTTCACGCAAACAATTTCATTTCGGAAGCAACCGATGATGGTGTTATCACATCGTTGGGATCACTGGTGGTAGCGCTTGGCATTGACCTGACGTTAGGAGCACTCGTGGGGCTCGGGTAAGCCTGGAAATTCTACTCGAAAAAGTTGTGTGTGTGTGTTATCCTGACAACCATCCCTGACCTTTCCTATTCCTTGTTGCTTCTCTCGCAGTATTCAGTTTGGAGTCGCTCCAGAAGCAATACAAATGGCTGCTATCCTTTCATTTCCAAAACCTCCCTGGGCTATTTCGTCTCCCATCTATCATGATACTATGACCTTCAACGAGATTGTACAAAAGACATTCACCTCACGTTGTTATTTTGATGCGGGCCTCTACTCAGAGCCCTTGGCCATCGCTAATCTTCTTCATGACTACTCTGTGAGCACAAATAAGAATCAGTTCTGCTACAAGCATCGTGTTTCGGCTTCCAGGATTCGCCATCTATATGGCACGGTCGAAAGCTTGAAGCGTAGGGTTGCTGAGAGGCTCGATGTCAGTACTGAGGTGCTTGAGGTCAAGGATCCTCCCTACAACATGGATCACGCCAAGGTGAGGCGAAATCTTTGCAATGCTTTTGTATTCTTGCACTTGCATTAATATGGGCATTTACAAGAAATAATTATGGTCGCCTTTCATAATATCAACAGGTCAATATCTTGCGCATCCTACAGATTTGGCTGTTTAGCGATACTATGATCGTTCGTAATCCTTCCAGAAAGATTGAAACTGTCGGTGGTTCCTTGTCAATTGAACTTGACGGCCCTCCAATTCGCCGTGATCACCTCGAACAAATCCTTGATTCCGAGCACCATCCTTTTTCGATTCGGAGAAGTGGAAGCCTCCTGCAGCAGGGAACCTTTGACTCCACGTTGACAATCATCGAGGATAGAGCAGATTTCTTCGACAGCTTCGAGATTCGGTTTGTTTCGTACGTGCTTGAGAACAACATCGATTTTTCGTTCTATATATTAGGTTCTTCAGTGAATCTGTTTATAGCAGCTGAAGTTTGGGAAGGTGATATCAAGCTAAGAGAGAGCATTCTCGGGAATATATCTGTCAGCATTCAAGATGTGCCCTATCTTAATAACACGGGAAGTGGCAATCAACGGGGGCGACGTGGACGAGCATGTGGTGCATGGCAGCCTTCCTCCTCGGAAAATGTCTTGACAAATGATGATGTCCCTTCCAAGCGAGTATTTATCTTATCAAGCTTCCTCTCGAAATCCAAAACAAAACAATTCAAACGACACGTTGATACAAATATCGGGAACAAGTTTGATTCCGTCAAGAGCATCCTTTGCTGCACAATCACAGAGACAAAACAAAAGAACATCTTCACTACGTCACTGTCAGGCGAATGTCATGAGATATCAAAAACTGATCTCTGTGACATGTTTGCGAGTCCCGACTTGGTGCTACACGCAAATGTGCCGTCTGGCAACCAGGTTCTTTATTTTCCTCAAGTGGAAAATGTTGACAGTGGGGGAGATGGCCTTAGCAGTGATTTTCCTCTCATTGAAGATGCGCCGGAAGGGGCGCGATTGATGTGCGTCCTTGCCTCTGAAAGGCGTCGAGACAACTTTATACGGTTCAGTGACGGCTCCGAAGAGGAATATATCGATGTCAACCTGCCGAAGAAACTCAACATTAATGCTGGAAAGTGGAAGAGAAAGGATGGAGGTGGCATGGTTTTTGTTCCTACCAATTCTGTGCCTGCTGCGGTTATTCCTATCAACAAGGGCACTGAGTTGTTTGGTTGCTGTGCCAATACACTAGACCTCAGAGGCGGCGCATGCAGAGTCGAAGGTATCACGATGCTCCCTCAGGGCAGGTTGTTCGTAGGGCTGGCTCTTGTGGCCTTTGGAATTAATCCCTCCACTGGGGGAATGATTGATCTGCTTGATGCTCATGAATGCCTAGATGAAGAGAAGAAGGAGACAGCCGAAGTAGCTCCAGCAGTTCAAGAAGCTTTGAATTGGATCTATGAGAAAGACAACTTGCCTCCTGCTCAGCAAGAACAACGCCGAATTGCTGAAGCCTTGGCTTTCCACACAGCTTGTATGGAATTGGGTGAACGTCTTGAGTGTCAACCCGACAAAATCAAGGACTTATGCGCTCTGTTTGATGGTGTTGATGGACATGCCATGAATGTTTGGGATGGTTATGATCTTAGTCTTGCAGATGCCATGGCCGCCCTCCCACCAAAACACATCGATGATTCAGAACAGAGGCCTGTCAAATCTATGTCTGGAAAAGGTGAAGACCGCGGCCATTCTTCTCGTTCTTCAACACCAACCACTGTAAAAAAGGGCAAAGCAAAGAAAGCCAAACCTCGACAAAGGCCACCAAAAAGTGTTCGGCAAAGGCAATCAAAGGACAGAGCATCCAAATCTGAGGGAAATGGTGATGAAAACCAGCCTGCGGCATCGATTATGGACAAAGTTGTCATTATGAAGAAGCCGATGCTGGCAGATGAGGGTGTTACTGCTAAGTCGACAGCCAGCATTGATGTCAAGACATCCCAATCTTCTGGATCAGTCAATGACAGTGAAGATATGGCTGTGCCAATGCCGGCAGTGGGAAAATCAACTGCCAATTCGACAGCCAACAATGACGCCAAGGCATCCCATTCTTCGGGACAAGTCACTGGCAGTGAGGTCACGGCTAAGGAAAATAACATATCCAAGCCTGAATTCGCCTGCCTCGGTTGTAACAAGCTCTTTTTGACTTGGGGTGCATGTTCGCAGCATCACGCTAAATGCTGCCCCGACAATCCCTTCAAGAAGAAACGATCAGCGGCTCTGGCGAAGAAGTTGGAGAAGAATCCAAATAGCGTTATTGTGGTTGCGCGGTCGGTGTGGCTGTGCCCAAATTGCGAGGAGCGGTTTACGAGGCAGAAGAATTGCAGTCAACACATCGAAAAATGCCTCTTTGGCTTGGTTGCGCACACCACACCGAAAAAGATGTCGTTATGCGGAGAGTGCAACGGCCTCTTTGAGCCTGATGTGATCCAAGCTCACAAAAATGAGTGCCGCCTTGCTCGCATCCAGAGGGAATGGCAAAAGAATCGTCCCCAGAAGCCGGCAACGGTTGCAAGAGAGACGAAATCGAACACGTATGCTTGCAAAAAGTGCCAAGAAGCTTTTACATCACTGCCACTTTGTCTCGAGCACATGAAAGGTTGCAATGTTTGAGTCGTCTAAAGAAGTTGCATTAAGTCCAATGATGCCTATGTTATCACCTGTTATTGGAGCTCAGAAAAGTACTTATGGAGACAAGAAGTCCTCAGTGACAGCGTTATCACCTGTAATCTGCACATGGCTTTTCAAATACAACATGCTGTTACCAAACTTCGTCTTTTGATCATCGTCTATCGTTACGAAGTTTGTCGTGAAAGTACACACAGTAGTATAAGTCTGTGCAAGAAAAAAAATGATACATTGTTCAGTGCGTGGGCTAATCTTTCTTCTTCTCCTCATTGCCACTGTCATCTTCGGGCCGCTTGGGACATGTTTCTTCATGTACTGTGGCATCTTCAAGGGTTTTGAAGTCAGCTTTGCAGAAATCGCACTCCCAGCAAGTTACTACTGCGCCTGAGCTGCCATCGTTGCCGCCGTCACCGTCGTCGTCGACGTCATCATTGTCATCGTCATCATCAATTTCGATGATTTCTTTGGTGGTATTTGACCCATCGACCGCAGTTGGCTTTGCTGCAGCTTGCTCCACACCCTCATTACCAACCGGCAACGGAGATTTCTTAACCCTGAAGGAGAATTCGAACGGATTTGTGCCACATCTCTTCTGAAGCGCTTGCGTAGATCTCTCTGCCATGGCAGCATCGGCAGATTCGGGCGCTGCGCGGAGGATCTCTACCGTCAGCGGACGCTCGAGGCGCTTGAGGAAGTCCGTGAACGGCCTGAATTCCACGAGCTCCGTCCTGTTCGTGCCGGGCTTGCAAAAGGTGTCGCCCACCCGAAGTCCGTGGATATCCGACAAGGAATCCGGTATGATTGACGCTACATTGACTACAGTTCGAGCCTCGTTCCCCGGAGTTAACGTTAGCCCCAGGGATCCGGCTTCGGTGATGACGAAACGGTGGAGACGCCGCATCCCCAGCGAGCCGGTCTTGTACTTACGCTTCACTTCGAAGGCGATTGGACGCTTCTTCGCAGCCTCGAGGAAGAGATCGTAAATGTTTCGAGATCCATCACCAGAGTAACCGTTGGGAAGCAGTACTTCGTCATTTAACTTGATCCCGTGGCGATGGGCCACCGAATCCGGCTTGACATTGCTGATTAGGCAGGTCTTCGTTTTCGTTTGAAGGGTTATGTTGATTCCCAGCGTTCCACTCTCCGATATGATGAACCTGTGGATCGAAAAGTTTGGCGGCTTGGCTGTGGACGTCGCCACCTGATTGGGAGGCTGGGACGACGGCACATTCGACTTGTATTGTGACGCATTCTGAAGATTGTTGGGCGGTGGTGGAGGAGGATAGGAGAAGGGAGGCCTCATTGGTTCGGAAAAGTTCTGAATGAAAGTCGGCAGAGTCACAGGGTCCGGCCGGGGGTAAACGAACTGCGTGCGTCCCACCAGGTCGTTCGCTTGCTGGAGGCTCGAAATTGACGCGTGCATGCCTGCAGGTCGCTGCATCGTATGCTGTTGTTGCCTCGCCACGGCATTCTGAGCGTGCATGAGCATCGCCTGTTGGGACAGCCCGCTGTTCTTCCTGCCGGCCTGCATGAACTGCAAGGGTCGCGCGGCGGGAAGGTTGTTCGCCTGCGCCCTCTTCCAGCAGACGGAGCACTTGCCGCCGCCCAGGTCGATGCAATCCGAGCAGAGGTAGCGGGTGCCGCAGTCGTCGCAGGCCAGGAGGCAGTCGGCGCAGGTGGACCGGCGGCAGCGCGGACACGCAGAGTGACACTGCCCGCAGAGGTTGGCCTCGTCGCAAATCTCGCAGGTGCCACCGGGAAGTGATAGGAGAGTTGGGTCGAGGCAGAGCGGACACGATGCGGAGGTGCGCTTGGCGCCGCTGCCGTCCTCGTTGTCCGTCATTTGAGCATCCTCCATATTTGCATCTCCATCATTGGCGCTGGGATCCTCCTCTTCAGCCCTATTCGATTCGTCGGCCTCCTTCGACAGCTTTTCCATCAGCTCCTCTGTCGTCAAGTCGCCTATCCCTTCTGTGTCAACGGTGCCTATTTCTGTCAGTGCCTCGAGGAACCTCTTCTCCCTGAGACGAACGTCCACCCTATCGACCAACGTCAGCAGGCGACGGCGAATCGATTCCAGCTCCTTCACTGACGACGCCGCGTCGATGCGATACTCGGAGAATCGTTCCCTGGTCGATGGCAGGCTGTCCCTCTGCCCGGTAGTGGACTTTCCGGGGTTGGCAGTGTGAGCCATCGGAGGCGGCTGACTCCTATTCTGGCGGCTGCCGGTGGCAACTGTGAGGTCAACAGTGTTCCTTGTAAGGTTGGCGTTGTGTAGGGAAGGGAGGTTTTGCCCGTTATTTTGGCGGCCTCCGGCGACATTGCTATTCCCGGCAGAGGGGTTTGTTGAAGTGTTCATGCTCTGACTATGCCCGCTGGCAGATGACATGCGCTGGTTGACGGTTTGCAAGGTAGATGGAGGGTTGTTCCCGCCATTGGGCATCGCGGGTTGCGCAGGTCGAGCCACTGCCCCAGACGCGTCGGGCCCACGAGCGCCAGCCGCCGCACCTATCATGGAAGCCCAGGCCTTCCTCGCCTTTTTGACGTGACCCTCGAGCTTGTTCGTTGAAACAAAGGCCTGTATGTGAGAGACCATCAGGCTCAGCTGCATGTGAGGTAGAGGAAGTCCCATCTGGGCAATTTCCTCTATCGTGGTCGGGACGCAGGATGCGACGAGATTTATCTGCTCATCGCTGAGCTTCGCCGAGGTCCACGTTACCACGAACCCTGCAATCTTCTGGCGCAAGCGTTCCGTATCCTGTGGAGGGAGGACCATCAATGGGGGAGCGAGCCTCGCTCCGTCTGCCGTTGGTTTCGGTGCAGCCGCGGCGTGGCCCGACGCCACTGCGCTCCGCTGATTCCCATCGTCCGGCGACAACGTCTTCTCTCGTGCAGCCTTTGGGTCCTGACGTTCTGCATGGCTCTCGGATGGTACGCCACTGCGCGACGTTGCGCCCGTCTCCTCAGCTGCCGCAAATCCATCCTTATTTCCCACTCCTAGTCTGCTGGGCACGTACTTCGACAGCTTCTCCTCGATGATGAAGACCACCACGCTGTCAATGATTCGCTGACCATACTTTTCTACGACGTGCTCGGAGAGGCCGCACTCCTCGAGCCCCTTCCGGTCCCAGACCGGAACGGCTATGGAGATCTTGCCTATTTGGACATCGTTCATTATGTGCGAGTCTGGAGCATAGCGAGTACGGCAAACGAACGACGCGTCAGAAGTGATGTATACACTGGCGATAAGCGAAAAGCAACTGGTTCTTACAGAGTACGACGTTTCCGCCCTTTTCTCGTTCCTGCGAATGCAAGCATTAGCAAGGAGTGAAGATGAAGCCGAGAAGAAGAGGAAGGGAAGTCAGAGCTCAGGTCACAGGTCTCACCTCCTTCGCGAGCGTATAGGCGAGCTCCTTCAGCCTCAACCAAAGCTTGGCGGTGTGCTGCTCCGGCAAAACGCCCCCGCGAACGACGCTAGGGTCCGGCAGCCTCGCAGCCGCCGGATGTCCAATATTTCCATGCTGACGCTTCGGCCTGTTCTCCGACGGACCGCTGTCGTCGGACGGGTACCAACAACCTCGCCTTGAATCCCACTCCATCCCTTTACGCTGCCTCCCCTGGGGCTTTGCATATGTGCCGTCGGGCAGGAGCTTGGGCTCGGACGCCGGGACGACGGTCCCGTCAGGCATCTTGCGCGCGTCCACGTTCTCGTTCGAGTACTTGTCGCCATAGTCATACTTGGCGGCCCCTTCCTTTCCATCCATCCTGGCGCCAGAGCCGTCGGAGGACAGCCTTCTCGTGGGAACATCGTCGATATCCTCCTCCCCGCCCCCTTCTTCGTCTCCCCCTTCCTTCCCCTTCTTCGAGGCATCCGCGCCTTCAGACGACAGCCTGCTCAAGGGTATGTCATCTATGTCCTCCTCTTCCCCCTTTTCGCCGGCTTCTCGTCCCCTTTTGTTCTCTCCAGATGATGCCGCAGCCGACTCCTTCAGCTTGCTCAGTGGAATATTATCAATGTCCGGCGTGTCTGCGACCTTGCCCTCTCTCTTCTTGGCATCAGGAGTGCTCACGGGAGCATCATCGACGTAAGAAAACGACTCTTCTGAATCGTTCTCGCCTTTGTCTTTGTCGTCTTCTTTGTCCTTTTCTTTGTTCTTGTACTCGACTGCGCCTAGCGAGCCCTCGTCGGAGTCAGAGTCTGAATCCAGCTCGATCACCTCCACGTCGCTGCTCGACGAGTTGCTGTTCTCGGCCAGCGCCCTTCGCGCCCTCTCCGCCACGCTGCCGGGCCTCTTCGGAGACGCCTTCTTACCAGTGGGAGTAGATGCCGCCGCTGCTGCATCGTTGCCACCAGTCTTAGCACCGGCCGGCTTCGCTTCGGACGACGCCAATTCCGCAGCAGATTTCTTCGCCTCTCTCCCCTCGTTCTGTGTGGTTTGACCATCACCTGTCCAAGCCTGTGTGCATGAAGAACCTTTTATATAAGGAATTCGGCTAGTATCACAGGATGAACACAGTTTGTTGCCCTTCTTGGAGACTTCTTGCACAAGAAATTGACCCCAAAATTAGCTGAAATAACTTAGTGTTTTGGTGTGGGCTTGTTCGGCACCCTCACTCCTTGGGTTTGTCACCCACAAGGGGTCCCGTGTAGCCACCAAGCTTGAGTTGGTGACAAGCAGGCTCAAAGTGCCCAATCTGGTGCTTTCCTGGAAAAAAATAAATCTACGCTATCTGTTTCGTCTGG
>JALLOV010000213.1:0-12516 GCA_036939655.1 Thalassiosira allenii | reverse complement strand
CTGTGGGTGGCAATGGGTGGCTCTCTTTCCACCTCAACATTGCATTCAGGCCCCGGAAGTGGGGCCTCAGATTTGGTTTCGGAGCCTAAACGGCCATCAACTTCTGTGGCCTTCTGGCGCAGATTGGCGTGTAAGGCAGGTGAGAGAGTGCTGTGAGAGGGTTGGCACATCCTTGCCATTGTTGGAGGAGGCTGCAACAGCTGTGGGTGGCAATGGGTGGCTCTCTTTCCACCTCAACATTGCATTCAGGCCCCGGAAGTGGGGCCTCAGATTTGGTTTCGGAGCCTAAACGGCCATCAACTTCTGTGGCCTTCTGGCGCAGATTGGCATGTAAGGCAGGTGAGCACCGCTAACGGCGTGATAGCAAGACCGTGTTTTAGGATTTTTCCTTGCTATCAGCTCCGTATGTAGACCCTCAGTACTGTGAAATCCCTCTAGTGTAAACCTGATAGTTAGACTATACCAATTCCTACCAATGTATGTGGTTTCCTTTCCATGACTACGGAAACAAGAACTGCTTACTATCAGAATAGACTCTAAGGTCCACTTTTTTCAAGGGCTCTTGCTGTCAATTACGAGAAAGCACTTTGTGCCATCGGCGTTGGAGTCCCTGTTACTATCAGGTTTGCTACTTGCTGGCCGTTGCTCAATGCATAATGACCGAGTCATTTTCCAAGCCCTTTTGTCTCAGGTGGTACTGATACGACAGTCATATGTTCCTCTTACTATCAGCCTTACTGTCACCCTTAACACTCTCCCCATTCGGAAATAGTCGAGATTCTTTACAGTTCTACAGGGGATCCACAGGGCGGAGTTCATACAAAATATGGAGGGAATAGTACCCAAGTGACGCGTGGAATACCGCTGAGGAGGTCATATTAACCCTAAATTAACTCTAATATTACTTCTATCGAGTGAGTCAATGGTGCACGATGCCAGGTTGCATGCCGCTGCAAAGCTGCTCCCCACTTACCTTTCTTTGCCGCTCAACCCAAACAAGGATGCCAGGCGAAGTTGCAGAGTCACCAGCAACCCAACACCATCTGTGACCTCCTCCTCGACAACACAAGATGCCACTCCTGCCTTCCTCTTGCACGTCAACTCCGCATTCCCCCATATTACAGCTCCATTTCAATCAATGCCCCACAACATTTTTACCACAAGCATTCATTATAGAAGAATAAATAAACAAATGATGTGAGACAGTTGATGATAGATGTATTCCACCATTTATAGCAAATGCACTTACACAACGATACTGCCACATAGCAACTGGGAGTATTTTTATTGTGCCTTGGATAATTGGGGGCAAGATAGATACATATGAGATGTGAATATTCTTGTAATATATCAGCACACTCTGAGATTATGCATCACACTTACAATTGGAATCTCCGGGGGGCAGGCCTACCATCTCAGCTTCTCTGCCCATAATAAGGGGGGATGAATGTTGGCCAGGAAATGTGAGGTGGGATCACCAGAGGAGCAGCAATTAAGAGATATGCCATGTCATCAAAAAAATATACCTCACCATATCAGTTGTTGATCAATCCCCCAATCCCATCACACTACAACCCACACTCCACCCATGAACAGGAACGGGAACGTGCTCGACCCTCCTGGTCTTGACGACTCTAGTTCGCTGGGCCGGAGACCAAAGGCGAACTCTCGGATTTCTCAGAGCCGTCTCCACCTATTGAGTCTAGCACATTCGCGTCCATTTTCCTGAATCACCCATCTTCATTTACAGTAGGTTCTGACCCCGTGTCTTGANGGCAGCAAGCGGCGATTGCCGTCGCGGCCGTAGGCGTAGGTGGTCGCTTGTCGTTAACCTCAAAGCCCTCACTGCCGCTCTCCGTCCATTGGTACGACGGGGGCAGGGGCATCAGAGGAGGCGGTGATGGAGGAGATTGGTGCGTAGCCGTCGAAGGGGGTGATGGGTGGCGAGGGGCCGCGCGGAGGCAGCAATTGCGGTGACGGCCATAGGGGCGGCTCGTTGTGATGATGGTGACGGTTCATTTTTTGTTGGTGTGGGCGCGGCACAATGTTGGTTGCTCAGGTCACCAACGAACATCGGGGAAAGGCTGGCTGGCGCCAGAACTCAATGTGGGAACTGGTACATGGTCGCATTTAGGTGTGGCTGGCGCGCTAGATCCCGACAAAAAAATGAGAACTGCCCACATGTCCATTTACAAGACCATTTCATGCGTCTACTCATCCATATTAACCCTAGTATAACCCATGCCCCCCAATTTTGAGCAAAAATTGTCGACGTATCTGACATCAAGGTCTCCTACTGGCCCACCACCGAGAAAGATCGTCACGTCATCCTTGTCAAGTTTCCAACGGCAGTCGCAGCGGCAGAGGCACGTGCTGAAATCATCTCTCAAAACATCTCAGGCATCCTCACTCAAGTTGTACTCTGCAGTGGACGACCCGAGGTGCCAGCCAACCTCGCCAGCGGCTACCTCGATGTGCCCACCCAAGCTGGAGTGCCCTTCCAAATGCCCATGACGTGCATCATCCGAGGCTGCCCGTGCCATAATGAATTCGGAAGACCTGTCTTCGGGACCCTTGAAGAGCGGGACCACCATTGGAATCAGTATCACGTGGATGTCCTTGCTTGCCTCCACGGGGATGAGCACAAACAGAAATACTTGGGACTTCATGAGTGCCCCAATTGCAACTATGCATGCTTTTCGCCCACCACCTTTCAGTCTCACGCTGTTGTCTGCTCAACTGCAGGGGGTTCCCAGGACGCGGCACGGACCAGCCAACAGCGCCGCCCCCCGCCGGCAGAAGCAAACAGTGAGACCACCCAGGGCCCCACGCCAGAATCAGCCGCTGCAACGGCCGCGGCCTCCAAAGTCAGCGCCCCGCCAGGACTCGGCGCCAATGATGCGACGTCGACCCAACTCCCGCCCCCTGAAATGGAACAGGAGATGCAGCAGAAGAAGAAGAAGGCGCACACAGAAGAGGAGGTCTTGACCCTCCTGCCTTACAAGAGCATCATCGAGCTCATCTGCCCGCCGTCCAAGCAGGACGAACTCATCGCCTGGATCCTTACGAAATCTCCAGATGAGCGGCCACTCGGACTTGTCATTCAACGGGCCGAACACCTGCGCGATTTGGTCGCCGAAGAGGAACTTGAGAAAGAAGACTCCGATCTCTAACGCCTGACCATTCTCGGTCCCCATCACACACGCCCACACGCCTCTACGTTATCACCTCAGTCACCATTAGATGTTATCCTAACCCAAGTAATCACCCAAAAATCACATCACGACCTACTTCCATTCAACTACTCGATATCCTACTACTGTACGTCCCCTACCGCCCCTCGAGCTGTCCTCGGCGCCTCGTCGGTGAGATCCCACCCTGGGAAGCAATTGCCTTAGGCCACGAAGGACGAGACCCGCCGCGCAGCTCAGACGGGTACCAACCTCGCCATCGCCCTACCATGAATCCAAGCTACCAACCTACCGACACGCCCAGCCACATCAACTTCAATCACTCTGCTGGCAAGCCCATCTGGACCGTTATTATGCCGTGTTCAAACTTCTAACTTGCCCGATTGCCTGCTGCCCTCAGAACCAAAGCGACGGGCATCAGAGTTTCCACAGCCGCAAAGGCCTCATCCAACACATGACATGCGACCACGCCGCAGACCTTCACCTCGCCGACATGCAGATCTGCCAACAAATCAACGTACACATCTGCCCACAGTGCCCCTGCGCCGCCTTCCACAGCGCCAAGAAGCTGGAGCATCACAGGCGCCGGTGCCACCCAGATACACGCACCAAGGACAATCTCAGCCTGGCACACGAACACATCACTAGCCTGGTACCTACCGACTCTCCAACCTCTTGGAACGAAGCCTTCCAGTTCATCTCTGAAAATGTAGCTCCTGACCCAGCCAACTTCCGATGCGGCATCCAGGAGAAAGTCCCGCCAAGCCTCCAGACCGAAGTTGACGACATCTTTCGCGGCCTCCTCTTGGCTTACGAGGAGGGAGCCAAGACATACGAGGGCGCCCTGGCGCCAGACTGGAATGCACGTGGATTTGTTTTCCTCTGGCTCTTATCTCACCACGAAATGCTGTTGCTTGGACCCCAGAAGGACAAGTCGGAAACCATCGCAGAATGTGTCAACCGCAGACTCCAACAATACCGAAGCGGCCAGATCGAGCAACTGTGGCTTGAGACGAGGCAGGTCAAGAGCCGCCCGCCTGGCTCGTACACTCCCACGCCGGATCAGATCGACAAGTCAATCCAAGATGCAGTCGACAAGGACAACTACCGCACCGCCTATGCGCGAGCTGTCAAGCAGATGAATGTGGCCACCATCACCAGTCACAACCGCCCGCACGTCACCAACAAGTACCCCGAGAGGATCCACCGTGGCTTCGGACGCGCGGCTGCATTCATCGCGGCCCAGCCTAACCCCCTTTCAGCCAGCTTCCAGCCACGTGAAATGCTGGGAGACATCATCACGTCCATCCGCAAGCAGAACCGCGGACGTGCCAACGGCCTGTGCATGGATTCTATCGACATCTTCATCCGCCTCGTCAAGCGCAATTGCAACAAGACCAACCGCGCGATTCGATTCATTTTTCGACGTTTCTACAACGGGCAAGTGGAGAAATGTATGCAACCTTATTTCACGAACACTTACCTCTTTTGCCTCGAAAAAGATCCCAACGATCCCACCAAGTTACGTCCCATCGGCATCCCGACGGCGATGCGGCGCATCCTGGCCAATCACGTGGCCACCAGCTTCCGCCTGCGGTTCGCAAGACACCTCCTGCCGATCAACTTTGCCATCGGCGTGGACGCGGGCATGGACTTCGTCACCAAGGCAGCCCAACTCTCAGTCGAGCGCTACATCACCCGCGAACAGAGCCTCGGCAACGCCCCCACGAGATGCCTCGTCTCGCTGGATCTCCGTAACATGTTCAACGAGATGTCACGTGATGCCATCTTCGAGATCACCGCCTCCGAGTTTCCCGAGCTTCTACCTCTAGTCACTATGCTTTACGCCGAGCCAGGTGACGTCTTCTACAAGATGGCGGACGGCAAGTGGTACCGCCAGTCCATGGAGGAAGGGGTCAACCAAGGCTGCCCACTCTCCGCGCTCCTCGCAGCCCTCGTCCTGAACAAGGTGCTCCTCCCGATCAAGGCCAAGCTGGACGCGCGAGCCTGGTGCCGTTACTGCGCCCACCAGCAAGGAGCCAGCCCCATCGGCGCCGGCGATGACGGCCACGGCGGCCAGTCCCACCCGATGGGCTACATCGATGACTGCAACGGCGCCATCCCACCAATGGACGTCCTCTTCTTCCTCGACGAATTTGCCAAGATCGGGCCCGACCACGGCTGTCACCTGAACGCCGTCAAGACCCGCATCATGACGTCTACGAACGGACGTTCGGCGCTCCCTGCCATCGAGCGGCGATACGGCAAGGCGGTGGCAGACTCCGTCCGCGAAGCAATCCGCAAGTACTCCGTCGAAGAAGTCACTACGAAAGTCGGCGGCAAGTCGGTCACCATCACACGGCCCTACGAGGAGGTCAACGGCCTCCGCATCCTCGGCCAACCCGTCGGATCCGCTGACTACGCCAAGCAGTTCTACGCCGACCGCCTGGCGGAGAACGAGCGCGACGCCGCCAAGCTTCTCGACAAGGTCTCCAACCACCACTCCGCCCTCCGCCTCTTCGCGCAGTGCACGCTCCACAAGCTCCCGCACCTCCTCGGCTCGGAGGTGATGTACACGCTTAGTGAGTCCAGCTACTCCGGCTGGCACGACTGGCAGGGCCAACTGGCCCGTGGCATCGACAACATGGTCAACTCTTTCCTCGCGCGCCTCACGGGGCGGGACTCGATCCCGCCCGACTCCATGCTCATTGCCTATATCTCCATCTCGCAGGGCGGGCTCGGCCTCATGGACGCGTCGTCACGTGCCATCCCGGACTTCCTGCTCACGATGACGACGGCCATCCGCTACGCGGAGCAGGGAATCAAGCTAGGCCGATCTAGCGACCGGTTCCAGCTCCCTGCATCCTTGTGCCAGCTCTTCCTCGCGAGGGACGGCGAGTCCACCTTCCTCAACCGATACTGGAGACTCTTCGGGGCAGCGGCCTGCGATGGTATCCCTGCCCAGTGCTCCGACCCGTACGACTACTTCTTCCGCAACGGGTCGACCAAGAGTGCCCGTGACCGATTCAAGAAGGAAGCCAGCCGTCTCCGGCACCTCACCCTCGATCGGATCGCGCGGCCACGCCTCCGAGGACTGCTCGACGAGATCCTCATCGCGTCCAGCTCCTACCCCATCATAGGCATGTCGCGGAGTATCCCCAGCCACCGCCGCCCGAACGACCTGTTCCTGATCAACCTCAAGTCCAAGCTATACCTCGAGCAGTACGAGGAGGACGAGCGGCCCACCTGTGTCTGCGGCGAGCTGGTCGATGTGTGGGGCATGCACGTCTTCCATTGCCCACGTGTCAACAAGGCGACCATGAGCAACAGCGTCCGCGATTGTGCCGCCAAGCCGCTGGAGAAGGTCCTCCAATCGGCGCACATCCTGAGCCCAGGCTCCTCGGTAGTCACCGAGCCCAAGCGAGTCATCCGAGACGCGCCAGGCCTTCGGCCCTACGACTTTGCCTTCCGCCCAACCCCCAATCCCGCCCACCCCAACGACGAGCCGATCCCTTACACCAGGATTGGCTTCGATGTTATGATGACGTCCCCGAAAGGGCATGTTTCTCCTTCCAATCGATCAAGTGCTGCTAATTCAAGCAACATTTCGGCCGGTGCCGCCTGGCACTTGATCGAAGGGGAGAGAACCAAGCTCATGAGGGCACGCTACGTGCATCCCGTAACTGGCCGCATCATCCCTGGCGACGGCCTCATTCAACGCCTCTACGACGCCGGCGAAGTCCTCGTCCCGTGGACCATCAGTCCATATGGGAGATGGTGCCCGACCATGCAGCACATCCTCTTTGGCACTGACTTCGACACTACGTACACTTACAGATGGCCTCTATGGCGACCCTACGCTGCCCTCATGCAGCGCCGATCCATCACACATCCATGCCCATCAGGAATCGTCCAACGCGCCACCGCTCGTTGGAAAGCATCCAAACCCAAGAGCCAGTACTTCTACGGCCACTCCTACACATGCCCGACCCCGCGCGAGTACATCCTCCAGCAATTCGGCTTGGCGATCTCCAATGCCACCGCCATCCATCTCCGTGATGCCAAGCAAGGCAATCTCACTGCCATTGACCCAGATGATAACGACCCCGACGATGACCAAGAAGACCACGAGGAGGACAGTTGGCCCCACAACACGATACACATGAGTACATCCCCGCCGACGACGGCCCACGCCCCCTCTGATGAGCTGACTGGTGACTTTGCCGCTATTGCCTTCCCAGCCTCCACCGACAGCACGACTAGCCGCTTCCAAGAGAATTGTAGTATCCTGGATCGGTTGACAAACCAGTACGTAGCTAACCTGTAGTTAGCATTCATTCAGTACACTATCAAACCAGCAGCTTTCAACACTAGATAATCTAGCATCATCTTAGCTTCCATTACCCGAAGACACTCATGGCAAGCTTCAAAGCCAGTACACTTCGACCATCTTTGGCAAATCCGTCATTGATGCATTGATGCAGTTTGCTCTATTGTCACGGATGTAACTTCTCAAAGATCATGAGGCCAAGATGTGTTATATCTTGGTAGAACTCACGCTGTGGCAGGCAAGTCAAAAATGTACAGAACAATACATCTAACAAACTTGGATCGCTCATCTTAGGACTGTAGGTATGGAATTTTAGTGTTGGGAGGCAAGTTGTACATCAGCACACTTTGAGAGACCAGTGAAGAGCAACCGCATTATGAGGAAGCGCTGTGCATAGTGAGACAACAGAAGCAAAAGTTTCTATGATGACTTCATCTGCAAACAAGATAGACGCGATGTGGCCTCGGATTTTGGAAGGGATATCTAATGAACGAAATATCAGACCGTCATTGCAAGCAACGTGTTCTCTTACACATATTTGTATCTATACAGGTACTAGCCATTGCAGAGGGTGCACCGCGTGCAAATAAATCAACGATACTCGGGCCACTCCTCGTTGGCCAGGTCTTCCTTGGCATCTCCACCGCTGCTGTCGAGACACCCCTTGTTGATGCAGTCGTTCGAGGAAACGGGGAAGACCACGCCGTGGTTCTCGAGGAAGGACCTGGAGCTCTTCTGCCTCGCCATCCTCGCGCGGTTCGGGGCACGTCGCTCTCGAAGGGGCTGCTGCTGAGATTGGATATAACTACTCTGGTTGGCACTGACACAATTACTGTTCAGAACTGGGTCTTCGTCGTCCACCTGCTCCTCGTACAAGACTTGCTCGGGGAACTGCACGTGCACTTCGCCTTGTCCTTGTCCCTGCCTTCCGACCGCCTGCCTCCGGAAGAACTGGCCGATGTTGGTAATAGAAAGCCTGCCGCTCTCGTTGGAGTCGTCGAGGTTCCAGCCCTGCCTGGCGCTGCTGTTGAGGCTCGTGAAGCTCGTCCTGGCACTTGTCGTGGCGGTCGTGAAGCTCGTTTGGTTTTTTTGGGAGATATCAAGTGACTTCTTGCCACAGTTGAGCAGAGACGAAGATGAACCATGCACGTTGGAAGCGGCAGTCGAGGCTTGGTAAAAATCAGCGCCTTCACAATAAGAATTCGATGATGTGCTATTCAGGGAGTTTCTCCTGTTCATCTTGTGCTTGAGCTCTTGCTCGCTGGTCTTGGAAGACGCCAGCTCGAGAGACATTTGTACAATCTTCTCCTCGAGGCTCGCTATCCGCTCGTCCTTCGAAGCGAGCTCGTCGTCCTTGGATTTGAGCTTCTCTTCGAGGCCGCCGATGATTGACTCGCATAGTTTGAGGCAGTCGACGGCATCGCGGTAGTCCTTGCGGAGGTCCATTTCCATTTCGCTGTCCAGCTTTTCCAGTTTGTTGGTGGCGAGTACGATGGAAGCGTTGAGGTTATTAATAGAAGATTTCAGATTGGCGTTCATCCCGCGGCGATTGCTGCGCTTTTTGCGCCTGGTGGTCTGAGATTCGTGATGGCTGCCTGGAGCGGCATCAAAATAGGCAGTAAATATCACAAGATAATAGACATAAAATGATAGAGTCGCATCGGTTGAGGTGGGGAGATGGGGCATGCTCCCTGTTACAGGTCACAGGGATTGCCCATCCTGCTCAGCATTACATTGCATTCCCCAGCACCCTCTCAGTTAGTCCCATTTGCGTGCATAGTTCATTTTGGATCATTTGGGTTCATTTTGTCTGACGTGGACGCAGATATTATCCGATGTGGTGAACCAATATTGCCGAGCTCATCTCATCCCATATTGCCCGTGAATCGCTACGACTAAGACACATCTGAATTCTTGACGACTCGCAGTCAAGCTTCGCAGTGCGCCTTCCTCCTCTGGTGAGCGTGCTGACGCAACAGCACCAGGACTCACCACGAACCGCGAGATAGTACCCAAAAGGTTAGGTACCAGGGTTGGTGGTACAAACAGTATCGAATTGTTAAGGTTGCGAGCTTGTTGTATTTTTAGATAGCGGAGACTCCTCTTTGCTATGCAATGATTGTATTCAATATTAATTTGTCATGTTGCGCGGTACCGAGGAGAAATAAGGAAGACGAATTTGGCGGAGATGACAACTGTACCCATGAAAGCTTTCATGAAAAATACTAGTCATCATTGCCATCCTGATTGTAAAAGTTGTGAAGGAAAAGTAACGAAAGAAGCATGATACCCATGTCCAAACATGATATATCGTTAATGCAAATCTGCATTCATTGAGAACCACGTTGTATCATCACGGAAACATTATTTATTAATAGCAATAGCCGTACATAGAGTTGCCGAACTGCATCGTATCCTGAGATCCCTGCCTGCCAGACGAAAACGATACGCGCGATGAAGGCGACGGGGCCGACTTGCCCGATAGAGGATGACGCCTGCTGTCGCCGTTGCCACGATGGTGGCGGTAACGAGAGTTTCGCGCCCGTCGTCGTTCGTCGGAACTCGAGGCGAAGAAGAGGGAGCTCGAAAATGCGTTGGCATTGACTGCAGGCGAAGCCTCATGACGCGTACTTTTTTCTTCGACCTTGTAGTACGAAGGCTCCTCCTCCGCCAGCGTACAGTCGCTGCCGACAGAATCATCGTCATCATCATAACCATTCGAAAGTGATCCATCGTCAACGATGCTCATTACGCAAAAGTTGTTAGGTCTCGAATTGCACGGCCTTTCGTCCTTGAACTCTTGCCACCTGCTAACGTTGAGGCGGCTGTTCTCCACCATTATCTCTCTGGTCATATCTTGAATGCGTTGCAACTCTCTGTAGTCCCTTTTGAAACGCCGTATCTCGCTACTCTTATAGAACAGCATCGGGGCCTCGAGAGACGTCGTTCGAGGTCGGGTATGAACGGCCGTTATCATGTGAGGGAAGAGCGGGAAGCGCACCGACTTCTTCTTTGATGATGAGCTGCCGCCGCTGCACGAAGATGAAGCGTCGCTCTCGGTTCGACGGATTATGCCCTTGGGCTTACCGGCCAGGCGAAAAGAATCCTTCTTGACCCTGAGACCGTCGAACTGGTGGCCGAGATCGCTCGCCTGGCGAAGGAGGACCAGCTTCGCCATTTCCATATCCATGGCGTCGATGACCTCTGTGTGGTACTTTGGTGGGATGTTCATGATACTTTTCCGTGTCAATAAAAAATAATGCTCTCTGGCTGTGCCTCTGGCGTATTCTACAAGGTACAATTCTACCCAGAATCTACTTCCATAACAAGTACCTACTGTGAGACGCTTACAAGACATTGATAGAAATTAATGGAAACATACGTCGGTTGACAACGGGTCCGCCATTACGGGAATGCATGCATTTTGTGACTGTTTGAGGGATGCCTTCTTTCAGATACCTGCCCTGCCCATTGGACTCTCTTACTGTGACACAGTGGAAATGTGTCACCATGATCTATTTTAGGTCCAAGCCAAGGCCAAACGCCATTGGGTACATAATCGAAGCCCGAAGAAGTTCAAATTATGATACAAAAACTCCACAAAGAGACAGGCTTCAAGCGAAATGAAAATGATGGAAGCTTGACGAACTTCGATTTCCTGGAGGGTCGCTCGGCGTCGGATAAACGACCTGCAACTCGGACTTCATCCGCGGGTTCGAAGTTGTTGGAATTCAAACGAAGGATCTAAACAAACCTATCTCTGCTCTTGGGAAGGAGGAAATGGGGGGCTTGCTGGATACCGAGGTATATGTTGGGCACGTCCAAAAAATCTTGTTTTTGCATGCCGGTTGCATGCAGCATCCATCTCACGCTTCTGAATGAACATGGCACAGGAAGAGAAACGCAGTTTACTGCTCTCTCTCTCTCGAGAGAGAAGTCATTTCATGGTTCGTACCCACCCTATGTCCTGCTCGCTCAGTGCCATGATCATATTATGTACAACATCACATAGATGGCCACCCCACATCTTATTTATTTTTTCAGAGCAACCCCTGGCTCGAGCATGCCCAGAGGACCTACTCGAAGAAATCTTTTTGTGCCTCTCATCTCTTGTCTCGTACAATACCATCTCATAATTTTTTGAGACAAACACTCCGATCATGAACTCATCCAACTGTACAAACGAGCTCGCAGTGGGCGATTCGGACCTATTCGATCTGATCGACCCCGCGCCCTTGCGCCTATCCGAACACAGCAACTCCAATCTAGACGGCTTCGATTTCATCCTCGGAGACGAGGACGGGGACAAGATCTTCGCCGAGTCCAAGACCTCCGCCGGCTTCGACTGCCTCCTCGCCGCCATGGACATCGAGTCCGAAATGCTCGAGAGCTCGCTGGGCCACATGCATATCGATACCATCGAGGAGGACGAGGTTACCGAACTGCCAAGCTACCGCCCTCATCGTAAACAGGAGAAACAGCGCTTGCAGGTGAACGCCGATGTCAACTTCGACCCGCCCGCGCAAGAAGTTTTCACTCGGCAAGGTTCGTCACAAGGTACCAATGTCGTCAACAACGTCTCCGCTGGCCAGTACAACAAGGCCCTCCAAAACCTCGAAGAGTCCATGAAACGTTCCGAGGAGTCTCGACGAGTGGTTGCCATGATGAAGCGCAGGTTCCTAACTGCCGAGCAACAGATGGCGCTTTCCACTACGAAGGAACGGTTGTGGAAGCAGCTCAGCTCGTACATGGGACAGGTGAATTACCAGACCCTGTAGATATTTTTACGCGAATAGTGCGAAATCAAGTTTCAAGTTGTTCCGTGGAAAGTGTAGTGTACTGAATTAGTTTACTAATAAACATGAACTTCTAAGAAGTGTGCCACAACTGCATTTCCAAATCCAAATAAAAGTAACGTCATCTTATGACAACGCATAAATTTTATCGTTGATTGAACTCGGATCAATTGCATCTCCAAATAAACCACACAAGAAG
>JALLOV010000212.1:0-12348 GCA_036939655.1 Thalassiosira allenii | reverse complement strand
GCCCGCGGGGAACGCGTTCGGCAATGTGGGGGAGCAGGAGGAGGCGCAGGCGGCGCGACCTTCCAACCTCCGCAGGGGATGCCACCTCCACCTCCGGCAATGCACCCACAGATGCCCCCGATGGCGGGGATGAACCCAGGCATGAACTTTGCGGGGGGATTACCCGGGGGGGCGGGAGTGATGATGTTCCCGGGGCCGGCCGGCCCATCACCTCGGCTCGCCCAACGATGCTACGAGCTCGGTCCGCAGGACTCGACGACGGTACTCAAGGAGATGGGGAGGTACGTCCGCGAGGCCCTCACTCGGGACCGAACGACGTGGCTCCATCAGACGTGCTGCGCGTCAAGACCCGTCGTCCTCGTGACGATGTCGCCCTCGTCCAACAGGGTGATGCCCGTCTTCGGGCTGTACCAGTACTTCTCGGCGGGGGGGCCAAGGTCGGTGATGGATGGACGGTACCTCGCCTTCCTGGGCGACGGCAACGTGGAAGCCCGCGAATCCCTCGCTGTGGCCTCGCCGGCGGCAGTCAACGCCATGGGGACGTGGGAGGCCCAGTACGCGGCGACGGAGCAGCACCTGGAGACGGTGTACGCGGGTCAGCCCTCGCCGACTACTCTGCTGCCACCGACCGCGCAGTACGGAGCCGGCAACATGAGCCAAGTGGCAGTCTCACAGTTCCTGGAGGTCGAGAACGCGATGGTCCACGTCTACGCAGATGGGCCACATCCATTCGTGGCGCTGAGGCGGGTTCAGTTCCTGGAGTCCCGGTTCAGAAACCAGGCCAACGCCAGCTCCTTCACGGTGCACAAGCACTGGCTGCGGAGGGCGTGCCACGAGGGGCAAGCTGGCGGAACGAGTGTGCTCGCCTACCAGTGGGAGGCGGTGCCCTTCGGGGACAATGCACTTCGTGAGGCGGCGCAGAACCGGCATAACCTGCTCCTTCCTCCAGTCCAGGTTGGAGTTGGCGGCCAACCCCAAGCGTCGGGCCTGACCGAGCAGCAGGTCAGGGGCTGGGCCCAGGAGGAGATGAACCGTCGACGAAGTTTGGATACGGCTTCGAAGGGCTGCAGGAAGATGAAGAAAGACGAGCTGGTGCGGCTCATGTTGTACGCGGGCCTGGACCCCGCAACCACGGACAGGAAGGGCGGACCGGCTTTCATTCTGAAGTGGGAGGAGACGCCCAACCGAGAGTCGGCGATGCGGGTGATGTGGGTCACCCTCGTGATCTTGAGCTCCCGAACGCTCGGGTTCAGCAACCGGAGGATCCACTACTACCCCTCCCACTTCATCATGGGCGTCGTCCGACACTTGGAGTTTGGGTTCTCCCTCTGCCTCAGTTACGCGCGGTCGCACCTGGGCTTCACCATCGCCGCCATCTGGTACTTGCGGTGCACGCCCGAGGAGGCCGCCGAGTCCGAGTTGTTGGACAGTCAGCTGGCTGCGGCCACGGCCACGACAACCCAGGACGTCGCTAGGCGCAGCGGCAAGCCTGGCTTATCGCCAAAGGGTCTGGGCGAGCTGATCGAGGCGTTGGAGCTGTGGATTGTCCACCTGCATGCAGCATACGGCCTGCAGGGTGACCACCAGCGCTGTGTCCGCAGCATCTGGCGCACGCTCCGAGACGACTACTTCGGCCACATCACACTCTCGCAGCGACAGATCGACGACATCTTCTGGAGTATCTTCCTGGACGGGCGCATGCACGCCAAGCAGGTGGATCCTGGCAAACTCGGCAATTACAAGTCGAGGCTGCACGGCCTGGCCATGGAGCTCCAGTCGCAGATGTTATCGCCCGTGGCCGGTGTCCCGTACAGCAAGCTCTCGCCCGCGATGACAATGCAGCCGATCGATGCCGAGATGGAACGGAGAGTGCCGTACGAGGAGGATGGCGATGAGATTGGGCAGGAGGTTGGAAACGAAGAGCGGCCTGGGCAGTTGGCTGCAGCTGGCCAGGAAGCTGGCGACGAGGTGGATCATTAGGCGGCTACGGCGGGTGCAGGTGGAATATGGAGAGAGGAGAGCGGAAGCGGAGTTGCATGACATTCTNTGCGAGATGCACATCCTGTGGAGATGAGACTACCCCAAAGATATGTTAACCCTGAGCATAACACATGCTTTCAACCCCAGTGATGAATCGTCTCCTTGGTGGTGCCCCACGTGGACGGTAACACATCTTATCTGCCCTCTTGGCGCTGGCGGGGATGCCTTGTCAGTGCATGTAGAGAAGTCAATAGAGAACTGGAGAACTCTTTCTCATAACCAACGTTCCTTGGAGTTGTAGATGGATCATCAACCCTACATTTTAATTCAGTCCGGTGCACTGAGCAAGCTCGTCAGCCCGTCGTATGACCTCTGCTCCTCATCAGACTGCTGCAGCAAGATCAAGCCGGCTGCGGCTGGTAGATCTACCTTCCGACGCTGTTACCAAAGTTGCTGGATCCTCCGTACCTACACTACTGGATTCAGCCAAAGACACTGGTTTAGGGTTTAGGTTTTAGGGTTTAGGTTTTAGTCTTTATTTGTTGTTCTGGTACGGGCGTAACGTGGTCCGGCTTTATACAGACACCCTTCTTCAGCTTTTGGCTGAGTTGCCAGGTAGAACTAATCTGCTACAGTAACGGGTCTCACCCGGCCACTGCGGCTTGATTCCTCCCACCCAGCAGGAGCGAATCTTGGTCTGATAGTGCTATCCACGGACAAAGAAGCGAGCAGCTATGGGTCGTCGGCCCACAATGAATGCGGGCTGGAAGTAGTGGTCCAAAGAGCTGTTCTGGGTGGTGCCGGCAGAACGCACCAACAAAAGAGATGACACAAGAGCCAGACAGAATACCGAGGGCTCCTTTGTGAGCCAACCCGTCGTCTAGGAGAGACGAGCCAGCCAGGACACCAAGGATGCAGGGCCTCTATGAGTCATCCGGACCTTCATCTGCGCCGCAAAAGGTCACCAGGTCTGAACACCGCACGTGGCGAGCCTCCTGTCACCCAATCGTGGGGTTGTTGATCTGTGTTTGTACCTATTGGCAGTATTCTAATATCTCAATACTCCAACCGACAAACACTGTTGTTGACATCTATTCTTGGTAAACTGCAATTCAGCACGGCCCAACATGGGAAGGTGTGTGGGATCGGGCCACGCTTTTTGCACAGAGTGCCCAGTGCCCTTTGCACTGTTGAACCTTGCTTGCCGAAGGCAAGCAGGAGGACACCTTCCCCGCCGACTCCAAATCTATTCTTTGTTCCTATCTACACCCAAACCTGATTTCCCACATCCGCACGACCATTCTCATCTGAAGGCTGGCTCCAATTTTCCAGGAGTGAATCTGTTGCAGTGGAAAATTGAAGTCAACAGGAGTGAGTAGTAACAATCAGATAAAGAATGGCATGCAACTCCGCTCTTCTTGGTCAGACCACTGCCCGCTTGTCCCTTGCTCAGATGCCATGCGAGTGGACATGTGACTTCGCCGAAATGTAGTCACAGATCAGCGCCGATGTGGGCCGCCTGCGACTCCATCCAGGTCGAATGCCCCAGCACATCCACATACAGCCCCTCCTAGAAAGAGAGAGCCGCCGTCGCTTGACCAAACCTCTTTGCTCGCTATACTCTGCCTCCGTCGTAGCTGCTTACTGTTCCTCCTCCTCATCAGGCTGACCAGCTGCAGCCACCAGCCCAGGCTGCTCGTTGTTTCCAACGTCCTGCCCAATCTCATCACTGTCCTCCTCTCCAAGCAACCTCCAGTCCATCTCGGCATCCACCGGCTGCGTCGCCGTTGCAGGCGAGAGCTTGCTGTACGGGACACCGGCCACGGGAGATAACATCCGCGACTGGAGCTCCATGGCCAGGCCGTGCAGTGTCGACTTGTAGCTGTCACGCTTGCTTGGGTCCACCTGCTTGGCGTGCAGGCGCCCGTCAATAAAGATGGACCAGAAGATGTCGTCAATCTGCCGCTGCGAGAGGTCAATGTGACCGAAGTAGACGTCCCGGAGTGTGCCCCAGATGCTGCGGACACAGCGCTGGTGGTCACCCTGCAGGCCGAAGGCTGCATGCAGGTGGACCATCCACAACTCCAACGCCTCAATCAGCTCGCCCAGACCCTTTGGTGAGAGGCCCGGCTTGCCGCTGCGCCTGGCGACGTCCTGCGGCGTCGTGGCCGTAGCCGCGGCCAGCTGACCGTCCAACAATTCCGACTCGGCGGCCTCCTCGGGCGTGCACCGCAAGTACCAGATGGCGGCAATGGTGAAGCCCAGGTGCGACCGCGCGTAGCTGAGGCAGAGGGTGAACCCAAACTCCAAGTGTCGGACGACGCCCATGATGAAGTGGGAGGGGTAGTAGTGGATCCTCCGGTTGCTGAACCCAAGCGTTCGGGAGCTCAGGATAACGAGGGTGACCCACATCACCCGCATCGCCGACTCTCGGTTGGGCGTGTCCTCCCACCGAAGGATGAAGGCCGGGCCGTCCTTCTTGTCCGTTGTAGCCGGGTCCAGGCCCGCGTATAACATGAGCCGCACCAGCTCGTCCTTCTTCATCTTTCTGCAGCCTTTAGTAGCTGAGTCCAAACTCCGCCGCCGATCCATCTCCTCCTTGGCCCAGGCTCTGACCTGCTGCTCCGTCATGCCCGATGCCGGGGGTTGGCCGCCGACTCCGACCTGGAGTGGAGGAAGGAGCAGGTTGTACCGAGCCTGCATAGACTCAAGCAAAGCACTGTCGCCGAAGAACGCCGGCGCCTCCCACGGGAAGGCCAGCACACTCGCTCCTCCAGCCTGGCCCTCGTGGCATGCTCGTCGCAGCCAGTACTTGTGCATTTCGAAGGCGTCCTGATTTGGATGGTTCGCCGGGACGAGAGACTCCAGGAACTTCACCCGCTTGAGCGCCACGAACGGATGCGGCGCGTCGGCGTAGACGTGCACCATCGCATTCTCCACCTCGAGGAAGAGCGGGACCAACACGCCGGACATGTTGTTGGCCGCATACCCGGTGGTCGGCGGCAGCAGGGCCGTTGGCTCGAGCTGGCCCGCGTACACCGATTCCAGGTGCTGCTCCGTCGCCGCGTCCGTCAGGTCCCACATCCCCATGGCACTGACTGCCGCTGGCGAGGCCACTGCGAGGGATTGACGTGCTGTCGCATCCCCATTGCCCAGGAAGGCGAGGTACCGTCGATCCATCACCGAGGCGGGTCCTCCCGCCGAGGAGTATTGGTGCACCCCGAAGACGGGCATCACCCGATTGGACGTGGGCGACATCGTCACGAGCACGACGGGTCTCGTCGCGCCGCACACTCCCTGCAGCCACGTGTTCCTGTCCCGGGTGTGGAACTCGCCCACGGGCCGCTTCATTCCCTCGAGTACCGTCGCGAGATCACGCGGGCCAAGCTCGTAGCATCGTTGGCCAAGCCGACCGCACGACCGATCCGTTGGCCCTGGGAACACTGCAGTCCCCATCCCCACGGGAATTCCCCCAGCAAAGTTCATCCCTGGGTTCATCCCCGCCATCGGGGGCATCGGCTGATTCATGGCCGGTCCTGGAGGCGGTATCCCGTGCGGAGTCTGGAATGCGCCGCCTCCTGCTCCTCCGACGTTCCCGAACGTGTTCCCCGCGTTCCCCGCGGGTTGGAAGCCGAGGCCGACTCCACGGCGGGAGGAGGCGGCGCGGCCGGATTTGGAGGCCTCGGCGGTGCAGCGACGTTCGGCGCCGGATACCAAGGTGCTGCAGGTGGGATTCCTGGTGGGATACCTCCCGGGGCACCTGCACAACCCCAGGCGGGGGTCGCGGGCGTCCCCGGGCAGGGAGGACCGGCGGGGCAAGCCTACGGCGCGATGGGTGGAGGCCCGGCGGCCGGCGGAGCCGCCAACATGCCCAACTTTGGACTCGGTGGTGGATTAGGCGTCGGCGGCGGCGCGGCAGGTGTAGCGGCAGGTGCTGGAGGTGCTGCCCCCTTCGGGGCTGTCCCTCCCAACTACCAGAACGCCTTCGGGGTCGGCCTCGGCTTCCAGCCCGCGGGGAACGCGGGGAACACGTTCTGGAACGTCGGGGGAGCAGGAGGAGGCGCAGGCGGCGCGACCTTCCAACCTCCGCAGGGAATGCCGCCCCCAGGCCCGACGGTCAATCAGCCGATGCCTCCGATGGCGGGGATGAACCCCGGGATGAATTTTGCGGGGGGACTGCCCGTGGGGACGGGGACTACATTGTTCCCCGGGCCGCCAGGTTCGTCGTGCGGCCGGCTCGCCCAGCGGTGCTACCAACTCGGCCCGCAGGATCTTGTGACGGTACTGAAGGAGATGAAGTGCCCCGTGGACGAGTTTGCCACCCGAAACAGAAGGGTGTGGCTGCGGGGAGTGTGCAGCGCGACGAGGCCCGTCGTATTCGCGACGATGTTTCCGGTTTCCAATCGGGTGATGCTCGTCTTCGGGCTGTGGCAGTACTCCTCCACGGGGGGCCCGGCCTCGGTGATGGATAAGAGGTACCTCGCCTTCCTGGGCAACGGGGACACGGAGGCCCGCGAATCCCTTGCTGTGGCCTCGCCGGTGGCGGTCAGCGCCATGGGGACGTGGGACTTCACGGTCGCGGCGACGGAGCAGCACTTGGAGACGGTGTACGGGACCCAGCTCCAGCCAACAGCTCTACTGCCGCCGACCACGGGGTACGCGGCCGGCAACATGACCCAGGTGTTCCTCCCACACTTCCTCGAGGTGGCAAATGCGATGGTGCACGTCTACGCCGACGCGCCGCACCCGTTCGTGGCGCTAAGGCGGGTGATGTTCTTGGAGTCGCAGCTCCCGCCGAACCACGCGAATTCGGACGCCTTCCTCATGCACAAGTTCTGGCTGAGGAGGGCATGCCACCAAAGTCAGGCGGGAGGAGCAAGTGTTCTGGCCTTCCCGTGGGAAGCGGTGCCGCTACTTGGCGACACCGCACTGCTCGAGTCCGCGCAGGCACGGTACAACCTCCTCCTTCCACCCGTTCAGACTGGAGTCGGCGGCCAACCCCCGGCACCGAACATGACGGAACAGCAGGTCAGAGGCTGGGCCCAGGAGGAGATGGCGCGTCAGCGGAACCTCGACTCGTCCACGAGGGGCTGCAGGAAGATGAAGCCCGTCGAGACCACGCGGATCATGCTCGGCGCGGGCCTGGATCCGGACACCACGGACAAGAAGGACGGCCCGGCCTTCATCCGGAAGTGGGAGGACACTCCCAACAACGACGCCGCGATGCGGATGATGTGGACGCTCCTCGTGGAGGCAAGTGCCAGAGTACTTGGGTTTGGCAACCGGAGGATTCTGTACTACCCGGCTTACTTCATTGGCGGGACCATCAAAAACTTGGAGTTCGGCTACTGCCTCTGCTTCAGCTACGCGCGGTCGCACCTGGGCTTCACAATCGCAGCGATCTGGTACTTGCGGTGCACGCCCGAGGAGGCCGCGGAGTCGGAGCTGCTGGACAACCAGCTGGACGCGGCCACGGCCACGACGCCCGAGGACCACGCCAAGCGCGGCGGCAAGGCAGGCCTGTCCCCAAAGAGTATGGCCGAGCTGATCGAAGCGCTGGAGCTGTGGATCGTTCATTTGCATGCGGCCTACGGCCTTCAAGGCGACCACCAGCGCTGCGTCCGCGACATCTGGAGCACGCTTCGGAATGTCTTCGACGGCCACATTGCTCTCTCGCAGCGGAACATAGATGATATCTTTTGGAGCATTTTCATCGACGGACGTCTGCATGCCAAGCAGAACCCGGCCAAGCGCGATACCTACAGGTCATCACTGCACGGCCTCGCCATGCAGTTACGGACGCGGCAGTTACCCTCCTGCGCCGGTGTGCCATACAGCAAGCTCTCGCCACCCGGTACGGCAGCAAAGCGGAAAGTCGGCGACGCTGGCTGGGGATCCTTCGGTGGTATCGGCGACGGCTCCAGCAGCGACGGTGGCGACGACGACAGTAGCCCTCCTGACGCGAAGCGGCGGAAGCAGGGAGCCAAGCATGGCAAGATGCTCAACTACCATCCTCAGTTGGCCAAGCTGTGGACGGACACAAAGGCGACGCTCGGCTCGACTCCCTTGATCACAAAGCTCCTCCGGAAGGTGAAGCAGCCGAACGGGAAGGACAACTACGGTGTGAAGAGCCTCGCCGCCCAGCTCAAGGACAACCGGTGTGTGGTCGGTACGGTGACGGGATACTGCAACAAACCCGGTTGCGAGTTCACGCACGACCTGCCCATCTCCGACAACGTCGCGGCGCTGGTGTGTGGGATACTGAAGAAGGGCCTGGAGTCTGACGCGGCTCCGGACAAACCTTGACTGCTCGGCGGCGGCCCAGACCCGTTTCCCGGCGAGTTTGGGTCCATGCCGCCCACACCCAGCATCAGCAGTTGGATGACGATGGGAAACCCCCAGGGGGGTGACGATTGTTTTGATGCACTCGGGAATTGCGGTACTGCTTATGTTGAGATCGATGACGGAGCGCCGTTAGTTGGTAGCAGGGAGCAGGCGGCATTCCCTTCGGTCGAGCCAGTGGCGGAGGCGTTGCACTTACCCAACCCCATGGACCCTGACGAGCACGACGTTGGTCCATTCGGGCCGATGATGGAGGCTTCTGCGGCGGCTCCGTTGCCACGGCAGGCACGGCGACAAAAGCAGAGGGAGGAAAGTCGGAAACGAAAGGAGGATACTAGGGACGGAGTACGGAATGACACGAGCAGTGGGCACAGGCCCCTGCACGTCGAGAATGATATTGCGGACCTAGGTACGTTACTTTCTTTGATGCAACCTCAGGATGTCGCTCGCGCACACGAGTTCGGTCCCACTCTCGAAGAGTACGCAGTCAAAGGGGTTCCAGTTGACTGCGGCGCGGACTGGACTCGCGAGACAATCGAGGCGGCGATCGAGACAGGGCCACATCAGTCGGCGACGACTCCAGAAGCCATCCAGCTTTTCGAGGAGGACATCGCGTACCAGGTCAAGGCAGGCTTCGCGCGGATCGTCAACTGGGACGACATCAAGCACAAGCTGCCACCGCAGCTCAAGATCTCGCCGGTGGCGGTGGTGCCGCAGACGAACCGGCGGGACCGAATCATCCTCGACTTGTCGTTCCCGGTGCGGATCGGACGGGAAATCATAGAGCAGGCAGTGAATGCTACCACGGCTACCACCTCCCATCCCAAGGCCCTCGACTACCTGGGCACCACCATGCCCAGGATCATCAAGTTCATGGCCCACGCCCCGCCCCAGTATCCCATCTACTGGAGTAAATACGACATCTCGGACGGGTTCTGGCGGATGGTCGTGGCCGAGGGCTCGGAGTGGAACTTCGCGTACGTGCTTCCGCAGGAGGAGGGCAAGCCGACGAAGCTTGTCGTCCCGAGCGCGTTGCAAATGGGGTGGAAGGAGTCGCCGGGTTACTTCTGCTCGGCCTCGGAGACGGCGCGGGATGTGGCCGAGGAGTTTGCCGGCTTCAACGGCACGATGCACGACCTGCCCGTCCACAAGTTCGAGCAGTACATCAAAACTCCTGCAGTGGCGAACGGGCAGCCGGCAGCACAAGAGGCCGGCCGGCAGGTGCCCTGGGCGGCCATCGAGGTCTTCGTCGACGACTTCATCGCGATGTGCCAGGACACGGCCCGGATCCCGCACCTCACTCGGTCTATCCTGCACGGCATCGAGCAGGTCTTCCCAGCGCCCGCGGTGACTGGCCACACCAACGGCCGCGAGTCTATTTCGGAGAAGAAGGTGAAGCGGGGCGAGGCGGACTGGACGGTGCGAAAGGAAGTGCTCGGCTGGCTCGTGGACGGGGACCGGCGTACAGTGGAGCTCCCGCCGGACAAGGCGGCCAAGTACATCAAGGAGCTCAGAGCTCTGCTTCGCAAGTCCCGCATCCCGCTCAAGCGGTACAGGGAGATGGTGGGCAAGCTCCGCTTCGCGGCGCTCTGTCTCCCGGCGGGGCGGGCGTTCATGACGCCGCTCAACATGGCAATGCGTGGCAACCCGTCGGTGATCGGCGCGAGCAAGACGTCGGAGGTGCGAGAGAGCCTCGGTGATTGGCTGCAGCTGATCAAGGACCTCGCCAAGAGGCCCACCAGCGTCCACGAGCTCGTCGCTAAGTCGGTCGATTACTACGGCTACTGCGACGCGTGCAAGACGGGTGCTGGTGGAGTGTGGCTTCCGCTCGATTCGTCGCTCGAGCCGTTCGTTTGGAGGGTCAAGTGGCCGGCGGACATCGTGGAGAAGCTCGGCGCCTACGACGGCATCTCGATCTCGGACGCGGAGTGCGCCGGTGTGCTCTTGCACCAGATGGGGCTGGAGTCGCAGGTGGCCGACCTGCAGCACAAGAAGGCTGTGCCATTCTGCGACAACACCCCGGCTGTGTCATGGGTCACCCGCATGGCATCCAAGCAGAGTCGGGTTGGCGGTCGACTGGCCAAGGGTATTGCAGTTCGGGCTCGCCAGCGCCGCATGTGCCTTCCAGAGGCCATCAGCGTTGAGGGCGAGGCGAACAAGATGGCGGACGTGGCCTCTCGCTCGTTCAACGCCGACAGTGGTTTCTTATTTTCTGATACTGACTTACTCACCCATTTTGACTCCAATTTTCCGCTGCCACAGAAGCGCTCCTGGAAAATTGTGAGCCTGCCTCCCGAGGATATCTTGAAAGTTGTGTCCACGCTGCGTGGGCAGCGATTAACAATGGCACAGTGGATGAGCCCAGGCGCCGAAAAATCTGGGGCGACTGGTGCAAGTTCACGGGCCGCTGGAACATCTCGCCCTACCTCGACGGCTGTTCCCTCATCCAGGAGGGATACATCCTCTCAGCCTTTGCTGTCGGGGTCCGCCAGGGCGACTATGGACGCGGCAACCGAGTCACTACGCAGTCGGTTGATCGAGCACTCCGTGCCGTTGGCCAGACCATCCAACTGGCTGGACGGCGAGACCCGACCAAGGTCTATGGCGGCCGCGAGCGCATCATTCAGCTCCGCCGCCAGCTCGAAGACTACCGACGGGCGGACCCGCCGCCCAAGCCCCAGCTAGCCATCCCTGTCTCCGTGATACAGCACCTTCAGCAGAAGGCGGCTGCGCTGGGACACGGCTCAGTTGGGGCCGCCATCGCGGACTTGGCCACCATGGCCTTCTTCTTCCTCCTTCGGGTCGGCGAGTATACCATGCCGGCCTCGAACCGTCGGACGAGGACGGTTCAGTTCCGTGTGCAGGATGTCAGGTTTTACAAAAACGGTTTCATTCTGCCTAACAACTTGCCTCTTAGCACACTCTTACAGGCAGATGGTGTCGCCTTGTGCATCAGCAACCAGAAAAACGGTACCCGCGGCGAAACCATCTACCAGCACGCGTTGCCTGGAAACATCGTGTGCCCAGTGTGTGCACTAGCTCGGCGCGTGGCGTCCATCATGTCCGTCACCAACGACGTGAGCTCGCCCATCTCCTTCCTCGGGCGGATCGACGGTCGGCAGGGTCATGCAACGGCAGCAATGATTCGTGCTTCAGTCAGAACGGCTGTGAAGGAGCTCCAGCTACATCGGCAGGGGATCAAGGTCGAGGACGTCGGCTCGCATTCC
The DNA here is from genome assembly GCA_036939655.1 of Thalassiosira allenii. Taxonomy (NCBI): domain Eukaryota; phylum Bacillariophyta; class Thalassiosirophyceae; order Thalassiosirales; family Thalassiosiraceae; genus Thalassiosira; species Thalassiosira allenii. The sequence continues at coordinate 799 of JALLOV010000212.1, read as the reverse complement.
CTTCGCGCTGGCGGCGCCATGGCGATGAAGCTCAACGGCTGTGACCTCATCACCATCATGAAGTCGGGCCGCTGGACAAGCCTCACGTTCCTAACCTACATTCACAACCAAATCGCCCATCTTGGCGCCAACATCACGCATCGAATGGCGAACCCTGTCCCATTCTTCAGCTTCTAAGGAGACCAGGCGTGTCGGTTGGCGAGCTAGTTGGATCAGTGGTTGGATCATTCGGCGATCAGTTTGGGAATCGGCGGGAAGGTGTCCTCCTGCTCGCCTTCGGCAAGCGAGTAGGTTCAACAGGCCAAAGGACCCTGGGCACTTCTTGTGCAGAAAGTGTGGTCCGATCCCACGCACCTTCCATGTTGGGCCGCAGAAGTTACAGATTATCAAGCTAGACGACAACACAAGCATCTATCGGTTGGAGTTCGAAATATAGATTATTGCCAACAGGTGACATGCAGATCAACAACACCGCGATTGGGTGACAGGAGGCTCGCCACGTGCGGCGTTCAGACCTGGTGACCTTTCGCGGCGCAGATGACGGCGCGTGATGGCTCGTCGAGGGCTCTGAGCCCCCTCGGCGTTCAGGCTCGTCGCTTTCATTTCTTCTGTCGGCGCGTATCGCCGACACCACCGAAAACAGCTCTTTTTGGGATCACTACTTCCAGTCCACATTCCCTTCATTGTGGGCCGACCCATAGCAGCTCGCTTCTTTGTCCGTGGATAGCACTATCAGACCAAGTACGCTCCTGCTGGGTGGGAGGAATCAAGCCGCAGTGGCCGGGTGAGACCCGTTACT
>JALLOV010000211.1:0-12328 GCA_036939655.1 Thalassiosira allenii | reverse complement strand
ATCACGTGAGCGAGAGCTCGTCGGATTCGGCAACAACATCGTCGTCGTCCCCGGCGGCAACGGGGGCCGCTGATTCGACCGGCGGCGGCTGCCTCGACGGCGACGGTGCACCCATGAGCGAGATTTTCATCCAGGACGCGATGCGTGGGGACGGGGACGAGGGTCCTCGGCCGAGGGAGGACGGGCAGGGGCAGCAGCAGCAGCAGCAGGGGGAGCTCGCCACGATCTACGAGGACTCCGAACGGGTCAGCTTCGACCGGGAGTACGCCGACCTCCTCCAGGACCTGAGGGAGAACCGACACGCGGACGTGGACGTGGATTTGGACGTCGACGTTGAAGGCCATGAAGACCAATCTTCTTCCGCCTCGAGCTACGAATTCGGCGACATGCTCAGGGATCTGCGTGAGAACCGTCACGCGGACGTTGACTTATTAGATGTGTTCGGGGACGAAGAGGTGTCGGACCAGTCCTCAGCCACCACCGAGTTCTCGCCGGCGCCGCTGGCGCCGGAGGTCGAGTCGAGGCACCGAAAGATGAGCGCCTCTTCCCTATCGCCCCAGCCGCCGACCGTCGTGAACTTCGGCCCGGCGCAGAGGCGGCCGTCCGAGGGCCTGACGTCGGAATCGGAGGACGAGAGCCACAGCCGCCATTCCGGGAACTCCTGCGCCTCCCCGCTCAGCGAGGACGAGTCCGCCAGGGGGGATTCGAGTCGGGGCAGCAGTCGCAATGCCCGCCCCATGAGGGGGGGAGTGAGGACGAGCAGCGACGCGAGCGAGGACGACCGCAGCGCCACCGCGTCCACCTTCTCAGGTATATTCGGTCAGATCCTACAGGACTTTCGCGACAAGCGCCACTACGACGACGACGACGGCATAATGGGCCCCGCAGAAGATAAGACGGGTCCTCCGCGAGATCAGTCTCTACTTAGTGAGGCCTTGACCCCGGCGCCGCTCGCCCCGGAGGTCGAACTGAGGCACGGCCATAAGAGGCGGCAGTCCATGGAAGTCAGCGACGTTTCCGAGGACGAGGGCGGCAGGAAATCTAGCGAGGATTTCCAGGCCCAAGGCGTTCGTTTGATGGGGAATACCTCAAACTCTCCCGCAACTCAGATGCAACAGCAGCAGCAGCAGCAGCAGCAGCCGAGCCCTGTCAATCCACTTGTCACCCCCTGTACCCCCTTCATCCCCGTCCCTGTCAAGCCAAATGAAAATAATGGAAGTGAAAGTCTCCCCTCAACTTCGAACTCTCAGCCGAGTCCAACTATTTCCGATGCGCAGCGGGTGGAATACAAGGCGAAGCTCATGGAGTTGATCGACGGCAGTGCCAATAATACTCTTGCCTCGGGACAACAGCCAGTCCCTCAAGCAGCTGGGATCAATGCCATACAAGCCGGCGCTGCTCAAGGCACGGAAGCCGGTTGCAGTGATCCGTCCCCAAACGATACCGAGACGTCCCCTCAAGGCAAGGGGGAACCTTCCGAAGAACCATCCAAGCCCAGGGCCAAACGGGGGACAAAGCGGCGCAAAGATCCGCCGACTGCCCCGGCGAAGAGCGAAAACACGCAAATAGTAGGCATGGGATTCTTCTCCCAGCTCCAAGATTCCGGCACCAGCTTCGACCAGGTACTGGGCACCACGGCCGCGAAGCCCAAGAAGAAGGTCCGACGGCGTCGCAAGCCCAAGAAGGATTTGCTGGAGGGCGTCTCCATGGGCTTCTTCTCGGGCCAGATGAACGCGACGACGTCGAGCGAAGAGGAGAAGGGGGAGGGGGAGGTATCCGACCGGATCAGGCCGCTGTACGACTGGGCCCCGGCGCTGGACGAGCGGCACCGCGCGGCGATGGAGTTCAGCCTCCCGCTCGTCCTTCCCGCCGTCGCCACTTTGGCGAAGTACTCGTCGTTCGCGTGGGTTTACTGCTTCGGACTGCCCATACTGCACACCCTCGAGTGTCTGTTCACGAACTTCGGCCCCAAGGCGAAGATACGGTTCGGGTACGCCCCCATCACCCCGTTCTGGCACATGTGCATCGACTTGTGCCTGCTACATCCAATGTGCATACTGGCGTTCGTGCGACCGGAAGCTTTCGGGCCGTATGCTTACGTTCATGGGACTATACTGTTCTTCTTGGAGTACGTTTATTGGGCCATCGCTTACAAGTCTGTGGTCGTGGTGAGAGAAAGGGAGAAGGCTGCGTTAATGTCCAAGGGAAAAAGTCAGGACAAGAGCGACATGCCCCCCGAGGATGAGATTCGAGATGAGCCTGGCAAGTCGCCAGAAGTCAGAGTCGAAGAAAAGGATGCCATAAAGGATGTCAAGGCGGTCCAAGATAAAGATGGCAATGTGCCAGAGGTCCTCAGCGATATCACAAATACCGTGCCCCTCAAGGATGAAGCTCAGGGCAAGATAAGAGAGGGCAAGAATACGAAGGAGCCTGAAGAAAAGGTCAAGAGAAGGAAGACATGGCTCCAAAGGATACGATTGCTTCTTCAAGTCTAGAATTAGGATGTACATAAAGATTTTGAGAGCAAGAAGCTAGTAACATATCCAAAGGAGTGTCTTTCTATTTCCGTGTGGAGCAGAGCAACGCCCTGGAGATCCAATATATTCATATGCAACAGGTCTCAGGGTAAAGAAAAGGTGCAGCACAAGTCTGAGGTTTCGCGGGTTATTGCCTCACATCTTGGGTAGTAGTGGGTCTCTCTATATCTCTATATCTCTTGATCAGGCATCATGTTTCCTGATTCATTCTTCTCCATCTTTCCCTTGCAGAACATTATTTGTTCAAAACATTCTCATAAGATTAGATTAGATCACAAAATAGTTACATCTTAACCTGCAACAACACTGGGCAATGTCCCAAAATAACATGCTCAAATCCAAAATAAAGTCGACGGAATCCTTTCAATATGCTTCAATCGTACCCAGGAGTGAGGTTCACTCTCCCGGACAGGTCGTACGGATTCGGGGACGAATAGCGAGAATTTGAAGTGGATGAGACGGGAAGGCCGGCTCCGGTGGTATGGCTCAAGCGCTCCAGGAGTCCGACACCGCCGTTGCTCCTACTTTGGCCCAAGGCCCCGTTGACGCTGTAATCGTCTCCCATCATGCCGCTTCCGGCACTGGCCGACGATGCTCCTCTGATGTGATCGCCGCCACCGCCGCCGTAGATGCGGCATCTTTTGAGAGCATCATAGAGAGGCTGGGCGGCGGGGGGAGTGGCCACTTTTCCGGAGAGGAGATCGTGTGCGGATACCTTCTTGCCGTAGAACTTTTCGTTTACACGATCGCGCGTCATGAGCATCCTCCCGTCCAACGATATGCCCGCGTACAGCCCCTTGGCGAGGGAGTAGGTGTACACGGGCGCCATGGCTATGCCCCCGGATCCGTAGCTGCCATCCAAGCTTCGGCTGAGCCCAGACGTGGCGCCGATGTCGGCCTCGGCGCTCCTGCCCAGGGGACCCAAAGCAACGCCGACATCTGCGCCGAGTTGGATGGACTTGCCCTTTTCGCTCGCGAACAACCTCACGGCGTCATCAGTCATGAGAAGGAACACATGATCAGAAACCTGTGCCCCCACCAATGCACCCCAGGCAAAGCCGGCTATGCCGATGGCAGATGGAGCCGACCAGTCGTCCAGGTCCGACCCGGTCCCGTCCTCGTGCCTGCGCCTCGCTACTACGAGTCCGGTCCCGAACTCGAATCCCGCGAAGCCCAGTCCGCCCTTGCAGCTGGTAACGATGGCTATGCCCCGAGCGCGCTGCAGCAATTTCCCCGGGATGTGCATCCCATCGACGCTGCGCAACGTGGGATCGATGGTCTTGCACGATGCCCCGGCAGGTACATGACAGGGATCCGCCTCCGGAGGGGGGTAAGAATATTGAAGGCTGCTGCCTCCGGTAGGCTGGAACCCTCCCCTCTTCCCCCTGCTCCCCGGCAGTAAATTCCCCAAGGCGTAGGCCGCCTTCCTAACTTCGTGTCCGAGCGTGAAGGCTAGGGGACTGTTGCACAGCCTCCTCAGCTCGTTCCCCTCGTCGATGTAATTGTACCTCATGGCGTTCGAGTTCCTCAGGCACAATTCCTCCTGCAGGGGAGCCAATTGCTCGCGGCAAGCGTGGCAAGTCCGCTGGGGATGCCTCGCCAGGAGGATGCGCTGCTCGAGTCCACGTCCGTAGATGAGGGTGTCGTCATCCCCCGATCCGGTCAGATTTGACCCCGACGTGCTTACATACGTAACGCTGGCATCACCATCATTGGAGGCACTGAAGCTCGGCCCGATCTGCCCCCCCCTCCCGTTGGATTTGAGCACTAAAGCGGAAGGGGGGATGAGGCTCCGGGTGTTGCTGCAGTCGTGGCAGAACAGCCGGCCGCACAAACGGCAGTGATGCCGCCGGTTGAACAGCCCGTCGAACTGCCGCTGGCAAGCGCTGCAGTAGTTGGAGTGCGAGTCGGGATCCCACGTCGAGGAGAGGCGGGGGGAGGTGAATTCCGGGTCCGGGAGGAGGCTGGGAGTCTGTTGATGTTGTTGATGGGTCGAAGACGTCGATCTGGCGGAGGGGGTGGTCGGTGCAGCCGAGCCGGCGGCGGCGTCGGGACTCGCCCCGCCGCCGACGCCCGCCTCCGATGCCACCGGCGCCGATGGCAGGGGAGGGAGGATGGCGATGGTCGGCGCTATCGTTTGTTGATTGTCGCTTTGGCCGCCGTTCATCGTCATCAATTCCTTTGCCTTCGCCTTTGTATTGTGTTACACCACGCTCACGACCGTGCCACGGCCAGACGCGTCACACGTGACTCATTGCCACCCCTTCGGGGAGAAGCGTGACTCGCGCATTCCACGTGGAGACTCCAGCTGGAGTGGGCCAGCAATGAGATTGATCCTGTCCCAGAATATTACCAGCGCCAGGGCCGCAGCGTTCCCCCCACGCAGCAGTATGATGTGGGACGACGAAGGACGTCTCTGACCCAGCTGGAGAATGATAGCCCGTGCGTTGCGACTTGTAAAATCGCAGACACCGATTCTAGGGGTGCAGCATAGCGTAGCGGCGTCGAAGGGGCGCGCGCGAGTACGATGCTCGGCCGATGATTGCAGAGGCGTTGCAATAGAAGGGGCTCGTTCGCAAGCCTCGCGCGTGCAACAGCAACGATGCCCATGCCGACGGAGGACGCTCCAGCGGTCTCGATACTCTCTGGAACTTGCCTAGGTACTTCGCCTTGCCTTGGAATTTTCGCCAGGAAAGACCGCACAACATGACAATGAAATCAGCCGTTGAATTGATGAACGAGATATGACAAGGAAGCCAATCTTGGAGTGACTTGGCCCTGATGGCCAAGACTTCGTGCTGTGAATAGATGTCCTGAGATGAACATCAAAGGGTAGCTATCCAAAATCATTTTTACATCCCGTTATCTGCCTATCCGAACACTTTCGCCAGGCGGCAAGACCAACTAACTGCCCCCCCAAAAAAAACCCTCAGCCTGGCGGTTGTTCAGAACATCATCGCTCCCGCGCCGACCCCGACCGCCGCGAAAGCCGCAGCCGCCGCTGTAGCCGTGACCGAATGGGGTGTGGCGTGCGCCCCGTTGTCCGCCGCCCCCATGGCGTCGGCGTCGGCCTCCTCGCCGTCCTTGGCGTCGCCCTTCTTCCCCTTCTCGTCCTTCTCCTTCTCTTCCTTTTCCTTGTCGTCTTCCTTGGCGCACGCGGGCGCGGCCAGGGCGGTGAGGGCCAGCGCAAGGAGGAGGAGCTTCGCGTACCGCGGCATGGTGTGCTGGGGGCTGGATTTCAAACGAGCTGTTTATCGAGTGCAAGCCAACAAATGAGCCAATTGCTTCGAGGGGATGATAGATTCCGTTTGCCTGCCACTGCCAGTCTCGTAGGCCCAACAGGAAGAATGAACGGTGAATTCGAAATTGTCGGCTTTTTGGGTCGGCATTCCACATTGTCTTCCACAAAAATCCATGCTTGACACAGGTACCAATTCCTATGTGCAGACAAATCTTGGTCTTGGTCTTAACAGATTAGTCGAGCCTCTAACCGAGCGACTCTCTAGACGTATTGTGTCTACATACGAGTTGTGTCTATCGTAGTGCAAGCATTTCACACTCTGTAGATATATCAATTGAAATTACGAAGCTCACACCGAACATTCATCGCCCATTTTGTGGCTTGCGAGAAACAAGCAAATCCGTCACAAAATCACGAGCCGACATGAAGCCGATGCCGATGGGCGGGCCCAAGATGATGGATGATGAGCAGAGACGGCCCCGGCAACTCTTCTTAAGCTAAAGCGCAGGATCAGACGGCCCCGGCAAGAGTCTCTCAGTAGTACCCATAGCCAGCTGCCTTCGTTTTGCCTGTGACTGTGCGTGTGAGTGCTTTGCCTTCGCCGTCCTCTAGAGAAAAAGCGTTGGAAAAAGATGAAGAGCGACCTCCTCCTCCCCCGTCTCGCCACCCTGTCCGCCTCGGCGGCCCTCCTACTGGGCTGCCTCTCCGTCCCGACGTGCGACTTCGTCTCCCTCCCCGCCTCCCTCCTCTCTTCATCGGGAACGACCATCCTCGAGACGGAACTTGGATTGGGACTGTGGAGGAGGCAGTCGTACGAGTTGAGGGACGGGGGATTGTACATAGACAGCTCGTGCAGTAAATACGAAATAGAGGGGGTGGACACGGCGTGGAGGGCGTCGAGGATATTCGGGATACTGGCGCTGGCGATGGGTGGTTTGGATCTGCTTTTCTCTTATTGGCTGGTCTGCCGTAGACGAAGCGCCGATGACGACGAGGATAATTCTGACGGTGACGAAAGCGGCGAAGGCGTCGGGGCCACACGGGCGAGGATAGCGGGCGGCGTCTACCTCGTGGCGGCATCCTGCCAGGGCATGACATTGTTCTTCCTCCGGAGCTCCGTCTGCGCCGGCGGAGGCGAGGGCGGATTCCGAGAAAGGTTGGGATTGGAATTGGCCCCCGCGGAGATCGTTTACGGCGAGGGATGCCGACTTTCGATCGGGGCGAGCCTGGGCGCTGCCTCGGCCGCCTGCTGGTTCCTCGCGGGCGTATTGTTTCTGTGTGTGAGAAAATCTCAAAGAGGAGAGACTGCATCGCAGCCAAATGATGAAGGAGATGTTGCGGTCGAAAACGAGGCTGACGATGAGGCAGATGTAAACAACAATAATGCTGACGAGGAGGAGGCGATCAGCGATGCCATGGAGAAGCCGGTGGGCAGCGGGGACACCGACACGGTCTGCGAAGAAGAAGAGAGGGAGGGCGAGCCCAACACGTCTGGGGAGCAGCCGGAGAGCCGAAAAATACCAGTAGAGACGGGGGAGGCCGCGAACAGCGGTGTAGATCGCCAGGAGGGTGATATCAACGACGCCAAGACCAATTCGAGGTCGAAGGAGGAGGTGCAAACGCAGAGAAAGCAGGCGAAGAGCTCGAAGCAGACGAGGAGGAGGCGGTATCGACCGTGATCCTTTACATGAAAAGGAGCGTCATCGCGTACTTTTTTATGGCTGGCTCATGTTTGATACTTCGTTCTCGTTCCGTTCGTAAGTGCCTAGATATTGGACGGTGTGGCCAATTACAATGATAAAAATTACCGCTGTAAACGAACGCTCTCGTTACTTGGCTGCGCCAATAGAGATACCTCTAGAGATCGATTACCGAAGGTACCAATTTTGGCAGCGAAGGAGAGATGAACCGACGCATTCTTTTCGCCTCCTCATACTACCCACCACTTGAAATTGACTCCGACGGCATGATATGGCCTTGAGAAGGGCTAGATCTCATTTGATACAATCTGATACAATGATATCTTGCAGTGAGCAAGAGATGATAGAAACATTTCGAGACCTGAGATGTGAAATCGTATTCAAGAGACTTTCATCATCGCAAAAAATCTCTTTGCCCCCCTCAGAGGTCCATATAAGAGAGGTGGCCAACTCGACGAAAGGTTTGCGAAATTGGTTCCGACTTGGCCAGTCGATTCTCAAATTTACAGTTACCACAACCCACGTATTGATCTCTCATCGAGGATTCAAAATTAAAATTCATTTCGGCCCCTTCAGTATGGGCATTGTGTGGTGATACGGTGCCGACCATATCTACCGAACCAAACGTCGGATTTGCGTTCTGGTTGCTGCTCCGATGTTCTCCATGCTCGTGCGGTCTCGAATCAGCAAAGTCGGCCAGGGGGGCAGCTCTAGATCGTAAAATAATACAGATTCAATTATTTTGAGAGTGTGGAGTACATATGAATATGATATGACGAGAGTCTGTCGATCTTTGCATATCTTATGATGTCTTAGTATCGCTTGAAGATCCTTTCTTTGCAGGATGACATAACTGGTACCGCTCCCGTACTTGATGGGTGCAGTGTTTGCCGCAGCGTCTCGCACACTGAAATGTTCGACAGCGGTTTGATGGTATCTCTGGAGAGAATCTCGCCACAGAATGTCTCTGGAGCTCTCACTCGATGCTCGTATTGAGCATAAATCACTTCTTGACTCTCGCTCTCAAAGGCTCGGTCGACGAGCCGAATCTTGTTAGCGGCGAGATGCGAGAGCCTAAGTCTCAAGCAAGATCGCAGCGGATAAATTCTCATGCGAGATATGTCATCTCGAGAGCTCCGTTCGAGGCTCCTTTTCTGTAAACGAACCTCGAGCTCCTGAATCCGCCGATTTGTTCGAAGTCGAGGGTCTCGGCCTCAGCGGACCGTAACGATGGCGATCATGGGGAAAGCGTTATTCCTGAGCGTGATCACAAGAGGTCTCGCAAAAGCCCACACGTCTCGTCAACACCGAATGCGAGCATGAGAGGTCTTCCTTCCTCGCACCTTATGCCGAGAGGCCGTCCTCACTATTACCTCTTCGTACCTTACCGCGAGAAGCCGCGGAGCCCGCGTCGCAGCAAGGATCTGCCTTCCTCGTACCTTACCGAGAGGCCGTCCGCCCAGCAACAAGCGTTCGGTATTCCATGGCGTACCAAGAAGCCACCCGCCCCGAACGAGCGTTCTGCATTTGTCGTAGCGTACCAAGCTGCCGTTCACAACTCAGATCGAGAAAGTGGAGCCTGCGATTGCCAGAGTCGGCGACGATACGTTCAAGGAGGTCCTCACCGACATGAAGACCGACAAGGAAAAGACGAGCGCGGATGAGCTCGAGGAGAAGATCAAGATGCACGAGGTCGGCATGAAGAGGAAGCGAAACGTGACGAAGGCGGAGCAAAATCCAGACGGGATGGTGATCACCGCCCACATGAGCGGCAAGATCGTGCTCAGCGTCTTGGCAAGAGGCGCGGGGCACGACCCGCACGGAGCGAGGGATCGTTCCGGCCGAGCCGCTCACAAACAAGACTCCTCGGCAAGACAAAAAGAACCTAATCAAGATCGACGAGTTCAAGCGGCTCGCCGAGCAAGAGATGACGGTCAACATCGAGAAGTGGAGAAGATCACGGAAATCAAACCGCAATCCGAGAAGATGAAGGAGCTCTTCGGAACGAGCAAGAATACTTTATGAACAAACAAAACAAGAGACAGAGAACGAGCTAGGCAGCTACGGCTGCACCGCTCGACATAGGAACATCACAGATGAGGAGCTAGGCATTAGGATTAGGTTAGGATAAGAGTATCAGACGAAAGATGAAAGGATATCTTCCTTCGTTCCATCTCTCCGCCCATCTCTCATCGTCAGTTAATTGAATCAAACGTAAATCAAAAAATAGAACTGCCCCCCTGGCCGAAATGGCCATTTTGTGACCGCAAGAAGAACGCGAAAGCGACACAAGCCTCGCGGTTCTCGTAGGGCACTTGGTTTGGCCGAACCGACACGAAAGGTGCCGCCCATAGTAATAATTAGCTCCGATTGATCTAAAACCGATTTCGAAAGCTCAAAAAAATAACTTTCGAGAAATCATAAAATCACACGTTGTGGTAACTGTATACTTGTTCGTGTCGGGCGTGGGCGGGGGCTTGGACTCGGAATCGGACTCGGAGCTTGAACGAAGTTAGTCTCCGTGGAATGCTTGGTCATCGCGCTGAACGAGGAGTCCTTCATCGTCGACGGCCGCGAGGAGGGGACCGCAATGTGGATGACTCAAACTCGGGGCTGAACGAGGAGGAGTACTTCACCCCCAGCGCAGGCGCTGAATGAGGAGTCCTTTGCCGTCACCTCGGGCTTGGACTCGGAGTTGAGCAAGGACTTCTTCGCCGTCGCCTCGGGCTGGGACTAAGCACTTAGGACTAAGCACTTAACTTGTTCGTTATCATGGACAGCTTGGATTCGGCACGCCGTCATTGAGTCCTGGGCCTTGATGCTGTACAAGTTGTGTGTATGCATCCGCTCTTATCTTGGCTTGTCCGGCGATTAGCCATGATAAACGGTAGATAACATCAATTCTCTGAAGAATTATGAATCGATGTAGATATTAGACTTCGTAGATATGTGATTGAGATGAACTGTTATGCATCATAAAATACGCCATCTCGAACAATCTCGAATCTACAACAAATAATGTTTTCATCTGCATTCGGAATGGGGCCAATCAGGGCCAATGATTGAATAATAAAATTGTATGAAACCAGTGATGCACAAAACATCTATTGTTACTGTGCTGTTGTGCCTTAGCTGGACACAACGGAGTCCCAATTGGTATGCCAGGCATTAGTCGTTAAGACAGCTGGCAACAGCCAAGACTCCTCTGATCGGTGCACAAAAATCTAGCCGTTGGAAGGTTAGTTTGAATTGAACTTGCACCCGACAGAAAAGCAAACCAACGAGACACAATCCGGTGCAAAACGACAACGGCAACAGGGCGGGCAGCGAGGCCCATAAAATAAAACGATTCAGATTCAGACTCAGACTCAGAGCGGCAGGCTCCCTTCCTGGTTGGACGGGCGCTTCTTCTACATCTCGGCATTGGTTGCGCGCTCGTCGGTTCGGGGGGGTCTCGTTGTTTACAGCGTCGGCGTGGCAAGCCGCTTGTACTTTACAGTTACCACAACCCACGTATTGATCTCTCATGGAGGATTCAGAATTAAAATTCATTTCGGCCCCTTCAGTATGGGCATTGTATGGTGATACGACGCCGCCCATATCTACCGAACCAAACGTCGGATTGGAGTTCTGATTGCTGCTCCAATGTTCTCCATGCTCGTGCGGTCTCGAATCAGCAAAGTCTGCCAGGGGGGCAGCTCTAGATCGTAAAATAATCCAGATTCAATTATTTTGAGAGTTGTATCGAGTACCCGTACAGATCATTGCCGAGAATGCAATGTAGATCGTTGATTTCTGGCCGAGAAGCTTCGAATCCTTCACAGGCACGATGGGATGGGTCGAGGGTACCGTTCGCAGCACCAGATTCACGCAGATTGTCATCCGTTTCGGCCTCTCTCCGGCGATACGTTGGTACGCCCTCGAAAACGTTCTTCGCTCCGTGGGCATTGCGGATTGTACGCTCATCGCCCCAAACTGCAGTAGATTGTTGTATTGACCCAACCCAACGTGTACCAAGCTTTGTATCGCATTCGTAAAAGATTATCGCATCATTTGGTACGCTCTTCGATATTTCGCTGGAGGCGTACCCCCTCTCGCTCACGATGCCGTTTTGTCGCTTCAAACTCCGCGATTCTTCCCGAGATTGTTGTGTTGTACCCTCCCAGTACATCTCCATCGTCCGCCTTAGCGAAACGCGCTGTAATCCTTCGTTGACCGCGTCCCCCGGCCTCATTTTGTTTTTGGGCGCACGCAGCACCACGAAAACGAAATAATGATGCACTGGCGCCCGAATCGTCGCTTCTTGGACCCCCCAAGCAGCCCCCCAACGGCTGGTTGCGTACGCAATCGTCTGCGGGCATTGGCATCCCCGAAGCAAAAGGATTTCAGCTAAACAATGCATTGGCGTGAGCGTACAAAATAAACGTAGCCAGAACGAGGGATCGACGCCGATAATAATCGCATTGTAGCTCACCTAACCTCCCCAGATCGGTCCCCCTGCTCCCCAACTCCAATGCACCCGCTCCGCATCGGCCAACTTCATCATTTTCCTGCTCAAACCACCGTCGTTCCAACGGGAGACGGAATCGACGCCAGAGAACGAACGACGCTCGGGAACGACCGCACGGATTAAATCCGCGGCTGTAAGGCTGCAAACCGTTGGCCTGTATGAAGCAGAGAGGGATGACGGGCTTGGAACGACGACGCGGGGTCCGGAACGACCCGCATTCGGCCGCAGATGGCAGCGAGCGTCCGGCACCCCCCAGAAAAACGAAATGGCTGTAGCGCGGCAACTACTGGGAGGTAACTGACCCCGCCTGCTGTCCCGAGGTCCCCAGGCATGGTAGAAT
>JALLOV010000210.1:0-12239 GCA_036939655.1 Thalassiosira allenii | reverse complement strand
ATGAGAGAGTGTTAGCAATTTTTGAGTGAGCTTGAGTGTATGGTAGTGAAACAGTCAGTATTGGAACAATGATAGGTGCATCAAAGTAAGCGCTCATCCTATTAAATTGCGGATGATTCCGCTCGACGGAATTAATACCCCGTCCTCGTCCATCCGAGCCGTGTCCCCGGCTGTTATATCGTCAGTCTTCTTCTCATCTTTGTCGAAATCGTTACCCTCGCGTTCCTCCCAGTCGTCCACATCGTGTCCGACGTCGCATTGCTCCGCCAGCCTGTCCGCCAGCGACTCCACGACTTTATCGACATCCTCGAACTTGGAGCCGAATACGAACGCATCGTTCGTCCTGCCGGGCCTGCACATCCTGCCGATCGCCTCCTCTCCCTTGACGCTAATGGGACCCGCCTTCATCGTCACGTACCACTTCTTCTCCTCGCCACTCTCCTTCTCGACAATGGGCAGCCCGGCATCACGGCAGAATTCTACGGCCCCGTCGTTTGAATCGAACCGCAGCAGCCTCGCCAGGTTTTCGGATGGGACCTTCTCGTTCTTGCCGAAGGCGTGGTTGTACCTCCTGAGCTGCCCGAGCCGCGCCGCGTTCAGGGAGTGGGAGGCGCAGCACCTCGCGAGTACGAGAAACCTTGCATCGTCCGCCTCCGACTCTGCAGATGCGCCACTAGAAGCTGTGCAGTTTGAAGGCTTGGATGGACTGCCCTCCAGAAGGTTGAAGTACCGTTGGTAGTTCCCCTCCTGCGTGGCCGACGCCAGCTCCAGCGCCCACCTCCACCTCGGATAGTCCATTACTTTCCCATCAACGGACGACCCACAGGATGAGGACGGCCCAGAGTTTAATATGGCGCCCCAGCCGCTCCCGCTGTCCTCCATCAGCGAAGAGGTGATCTCGCTTGAAGTGGGTGGGGGCAGGGCCTGCTCCTCGGATCTTAATACTGCAGAGGAGTGTAGCAGGGCCGCGTAGGCCATGATCTCATCTTGCACCCTCAGCTCCTTTTCACGCTGAACTTTGTTTCCATCAGAGGCGCTCCCATTTGAAGTATCAGATGTCATTCGGTAGTCGTCCCCAATTGATGCACTCAGGTTCAAATAACAGGTCAACGCCGTCCTGAGAGCTCGGGCGCCAAACTTCGCCTCGTACTTCGATCCGGGCACCTCGCTCAACAGGTACGATGCTAGTATGTTGTACCGCACCATCTTCGCCTGCATTGATCTCACAGTCTGTTTGGTTCGGAGGTGCCTTATGCGCTCTCGTTTGGCTGCTGCAGTGCTGCTGTTGTGTGAGGTGGTGATGGGAGGTTGTTCCAAGTTTCCCAGTAATGTCACCAGGTCCTTCTGCACCGCTCGTAACCTATCGTCCACGAAGGACACTGCATCGCTCAGCGAGAATGGAGCGCGTCCCTCCTGCTCACATCCATTCCGAACGTGCTGTTGTCGCGTCTTCACGGGTGTATCTTCTCCCCAGATCGATATCTCGTTGGGATCAACATTCGCCCCTCCATTCGACGTACCACCAACTGCACCATCCTTCTCATCTACCGGCGGAGGCGCCTGCCCGGTAACAAAGATCCAGCCGAGCAAGTAGTCGACAGTGCTCGCTCCAGCTGGTCCAAAGTGCGCGGATCCCTCTCCGACGCTTGGCTAGCTCCGGCTACTCCAGACGGCGTTCGGCGGATTCCTCCGCGACGATGAGACAAAGAATAGTAGGAGGCAGCGCGGCGACCGAGGCCAACGACGAGACCAGTGCGGAGGTGGGCAGTACCATAGCCTGCCGGAGCCCGCGTTATGAATTCCTCCGTGTTTCTACGGAGAGGAATTCAATTATCCAAGCTTCGTGAAGGTTGAGCTGGTTCAGTTAGTAAAGTAAAAAACACTTGAAAAACTTGAAAACCTGAAACGAACAGAGCTACCGGGGGAATGTCGCCAGAAAATGGCGTTTGTCCGTCCGTGTCCGTCCGTGTCCGTCCAGAAAAAAGCGCAGTCAAAACAAGGTCAAAACCAGGTCAAAACCAAAGTTGTTTGGAGGCGCTTCCTTCTCTAATCTCATCGCTCCCTTCTCTAATCGAAATCTCTGCTCTTTCCGGAGATTAGCTGCGAACTCACGCTCCCTCTCTCTCTCTAGAGCGTCGCCCGGTGGGCCTCGGCTGTTGTACGGACTTTACTTTCTTGAGAGGGAAACTGAAACCGAGATTAGCTGCGAACTCGCGCGCCCGAGGGTTGTACAGACTTTACTTTCTCGAGAGGAAAGCTTCAACCCGAGATTAGCTGCGAACTTGGAGGAAAGCAGCAACCCAAGATTAGCTGCGAACTCGCGCGCCCGCCCTCTCTCTAGAGCGTTACCCGACCTCGGCGCAGGAAGGCGCAATGCTCATGAGCTCTGTTTGAGATCAGTTGATTCGTGACACCATGAGTACCAGTGACAACGTTCTCTCTCATCACATTTCAAGCTATGCGTTTATTGGCACGCAAGCTGATCGTGCACAGTATTTGAGGCAAGCCATTGAATCTCTCCCTCCATCTGAGCAAGGGATATTCATGCTCGTCGCAAATAATACATACAATCGAATAATGTCATACAAAAGCAGTGCGTTGACTCTTACGGAGCGCAAACGATGTTGAGAAACGAATAGTTTTGAGCAAGGAGTTGACACAAAATGAATAGCGGCGATGATTATACACTTCGAAGAAAATGTACGGAATATGGCGTTAAGTACATAAATCCACCAGAGCACGGCGAGTCCTCGGAAGAGCAAGAGTCTAGGAAGAATGGTATCAGAAAAGCGATCGACGCAGCCCGTAAGAAGAGACAGAGACAATACGAAACGCCAGAGAAGAAAGCGATCGCCGCGGCCCATAAGAAGAGGCAGAGACAAAATGAGACTCCCGAGAAGAAAGCGATCCGATTGGCCCGCAGTAAGACGCCAGAGAAGAAAGCGGCTGAAGCGGAACGAAAAAAGAAGCAAAGACTAAATGATACGCCAGAGAAAAAAGCGGCCGAGGCCGCTCGAAAGAAGAATCAGAGACTCAATGACACAGCAGAGAATAATCAGCGCAGACTGGACGATCAGAAGGAGCGATCGAGAAATAATAGGGCAAACACAAGTGCTCAGGTATCGTCAAGTGAGACAGCGCAGCAAAATGTAGCCATTGAAAATGATACTTTGCCTGATCCAGCGAAACATGTCGAGATCAAACGTACAGTAGAAGCTGGCCGTGTAGCTCAACAAAATGTGACATGTCTTCCCAATGAACCGGATACGCACCAAGCACGCGTATGCTGCGTTTGTGATTGCCTCATTAAGGGAACAGAGACTGCTCACAAGGCAAAGAAGGAACGCATTCTTTTGAACAGAGAACGACTAAGCGTCAAAGGTTACGAGGAGGCTCATGGCAAGTTAAACCCGATATTGATGAAGCAATACGAGCTTCCAGGGTTTGAGGGCATGCTTTTATCGCCTAGGTCACGCCGCATAAATGATACATTGGAGATGTGCTCCAGCTGTTTTCGAGCTACGAGACCAGGAGAAGCAAGAACTAATGTCAATCCGCCGAAGTTTTCGATCCCTAATGGATTAGCACCGGGCGAGATTTCATCTCAAATAGAGTCCAATACTGAAATGAATGGAATCAGAGAGATATCTGAAGAGGATCTTTCTGATATATTGTGTGCTGCGATCAGTCCCCAGAGGCCGCATGCATATGTGTTTACCTTCACCGGCGGGGCTCAGCAATCTGTGGTCGGACATTATTCTTTCTTTGAAACAGATCAGAATCATGTCGGTGGAGTGATGAATAATTTCATTCAAACTGGAGCTAACGAGAATATAGTTTGTGCGGTCGTTGGAAGAATGACTCCTAAGCAACGTGACCTCGCGCGACAAAAATCCGAGCTCAATGCTGGTCTCTACTGCGATTTGATTAGATGGTTCATCAAGGTTGCAAAGCATCCAGCGTACAAAGATATTCAGCCGCCGGAGGATTGTCCGCAGCCCGTACTGCTTCCATATGAAAGTACAGAGAATAATACCGACGAGCCTGTGAATCGAAAGGTTGAAGAGACGTTTGTAGGTGGGACATACACTTTCACAAGTGGTCTCGACCCATCAGCCGAAACAGGTCTCTATGCGGACAGTACCCAGTTCGCCCTCGCCATGTTGAATAAGACTTCTCCATTGCTACTGGTATATGGAGGAAACTACATCAATTCAGGCCACGAACTCAAGTTGGAATATGTGATGACGCCTCAATTTCCTTTTGGGACAGGCGGGCCAAACCAACCTGGAAAGAGGAGAGTGGCAATATCTCAGGTCGAACTCCTCAAGTATTACATGCGCCACTCTCTTCCTCAGTTCAAGCGAGGGAACTTCATTCTGGTTGTGAATCACATGTACAATCGAATCATGTCGTACGAGAGCGGAGTCATGACTTGCAGATCGGGCATGATAAACGGCAAACCTTTTGCGGAAGCAGTATCTACTCTAACCGAGTCCGAGATCAAAGAAGCCGCAAAGAAAAGAGATAAAAACATCCCAGATAACAGCATTGCAGGCGAGTTTCTGAGACGCGTCAATACATCATGTAAGAAAATCGGGTACACAAAAGCTGCCGCTGATGACGCCCTGAGAAAGATGTATGCTCTTTGCGACTTTTACGGATTCCCAGATATCTTCTTTACGCTCACTATTGATGATGAGTGTAGCTTTCGAGTACGAGTTTGGGCCAGGCCTGGAGTCAAATTTAAGATGCCTAGTCTGGATTGCACAGATGAAGAGTGCTACGGAGATTATATTATTCGCCGCGATGTACGGCTCAGGTATCCTGGAGCGTGTTCCTTGGAGTACCAAAGTTGTGTCCAAATTGCTTTAGAAACTCTGTTTGGGTGGGACTCCAAAAAACAAAAGGGCACAAAAGGTATCTTTGGCAAACTCAAAGCGTTCGGCGTCGGTCATGAAGAGCAAGGTAGAAACACGCTCCACGGGCATTGGAATTTGTGGGTCGAAGATCTCCAATCCGTTCGAGACTCTTTATTTCATCCAGACAAAGAGAGGCGCGATGAAGCTAGGCAGAACTACTTGGCATACGTAAATAAAGTGATGAGTGCAAAGTATGGAGATGGCACCATGAAGGTAGAGCATTTGTGCCAGCCGAGAGCAGATAGGCAGAAGGCAGCTGCGGGCGAAACCGATATCGCCAGTGAGAAAGTACCAGCTGGCTCTTCTTTTGAGGCTCGCAAAGTATACACACAACAATCAATCAGCGACCGACCGGAGATACCACCTGGAGCACCAACCAAGGCACCCCGGTATCCTCCAGCGGGAGAGCCTACCTATGATACCAACGCCTTAGGTAGTAACCGTGGTAGCTCGTACACGAATGACGAGTATGACCCGACCTCGGATCATGCGTCGGTTCTCGTTCAGGATACTTCCTCGGGTCTTGTGTTTAGCCCGCCCGCGGCTCTGGAGTCGGACAATAATGAGGTACCAGCTAGCTCTCCAGTCTTCCCTCTCGTTCAGGATACTACCTCAAGTCTTGTGTTGGGCCCGCCCACGGCTCTGGAGCCGGACAATAATGTGGTACTAGCTAGCTCTCCGGTCCAGCTCAATCAAGGGGTTGCAATCAACACCAATGAGAACCGAACAGACAGAGCTCCAGCTAATCTCGATTCAGGGGCGGATAGTATTTTCTTCGACTACAAAGAAGATCATCCTGACAAAGACAAACAGTTACAGCGCATGCGAGACGCTCGTAACAAAAACACTGCTCCCGAAGTCAATGGTAAAATATTGACTTGTAGGGATTGCGGGGAGTTATTCAGTACAACTGAGATCGTCAATATGGCTTTAGATCGCCACAAGCAACTTGCAACGAGGCAGCGCCATCTCAGTTTACCCATTTCACAGTATCGCTTGGATATAGCCGCTTATCGCTACACATATGATTATCACGACATGACTGAGGACGGCCCTGACTTTTGGTACAATAAAGAAGTGAGAGATATCTTGCTGAGGACCAGATTTGACGAGCACGATAGCGGTCATCGCCAGTCATGTTTCAAGTATGGTTGCGATTGCCGACATAACTTCCCCTTTCGCAGTTGCATGTGCACAGTCATTGTAGAAGATCCCGGAGATAATGACGAGAACGTGATGGATTGGTACCATGATTTTGTGAACCCACCGACGCGCATGCCGCCTTACATGATTGAGCTTGAGCGGCCACAAGGCTGCCAATTCATCAATACCCACAGCATCCCGGCATCGGTTGTGTTCAGTTGCAACACGAATGTACAAATCGGCAGCCCGAGCCACGTGTTTTACATATGTAATTACTCGTTCAAGGATACCCAGCCAGAGGATCGGGCGCGGTACTTGCGCATAGGAACACAGGTCATTCGGCGTCTCTTACGAATGAGAACAAACGCCATGAATCGAGAAGGAGGTGATCAAGAAAACGCGTCGAATCAGCCTAACTTCACCGAAGGGCTCTCCAGAATTCTGTCGGGCATGAATGCAAACTTATCCAAAGCTATTTGCAGCGCACCAATGGCACATTTTATCATATGCAACGATGGATCACGTTTCGAATTCTCGCATGGATTCGCGCCGCTGCTTGCAAGTCAGGCAATGGACGTGATGGACGGCAAGGAGGGTAACTTTCGCATTCGACGAAATTTCTCGAAGGAGGACAAAGAACCTGTGATGTGGCCCGATTCTCAACGAGATGACCACCGGTATCGCCACAAGGATCTCATTGGCTTGTGTTATTACGAGTTCATGATGCTCTACGAGAAAATACCGAAGACGTTCAAGGAGTTGAACAAGGCCGCACCCAAGATAAAAACAGCTGCCTCACTAATGGATGATGAAGCATTAGAAGAAATGGACGCCAGTGATGACGACGGAGGAGAAGGCTGTGAGGATGAAGAGCATGAAAGTACTAAAGAGCAGAAGCGATATCTTTTTCAAGAAGAGCATCCAGGCTTCAAGTTCTCATACTTGGAGAGAAGAAGGTTCAGTGTCATTCCGATTGTGTCGCTTCCCGCCGCTACCTTTTGCCGCCTCGAAGAATTGGAGATTCACTCTAATAATCCAAGCTCGGATGCTTTAACAAAGCGGGAGGCTTATGCCAAGATGGCCCTCTTGTTGTTTCTCAAGAACTTCAGAGGAGGAGACGAGGATTTGAAAGAGGAGACCTACTACCAAAGCTATTGGGAGAAGTTCATGGCTGTACACCAAAACGAGGAGTTGTTTTGGGACCAAGGCAACAAGATCCTACTGAATATAGAACACAGGCTGACTGCTCAGAAGATGAAGCGCGCCCGCGATTTCATCGTGAAGGAAACACATGAGCCAGATGAAGACAACTCTGGCTCGGCTCAATCAGATACTTCAAAAGGCAAGGCAGGTCTTGGGGCAACTTTGACTCTGGCTCATTTTGACGAAGATATTGAGCGCAATGCAGATGACGATTACAGAATCATGGAAGGATACAACCAGAAGACTCTTCGGACCAACAGTCATCTGGTCAGGTTGGCAGACTTGGGAGGCGGCGCCTCGATACCAGCACGTGTTCAGTCAAGCTCATCCCTGCTTCGTCGCAATAATGCTGAGTCAAATAGTGGCTCTCAGACTTGCCAGAGGAACAATGCCAACACACCTCAACCAGCAGGTGCAAGTGACAGATCCTATCCAACGTTGCTAACATTCATTGATGGTTCATTAGTCGGAAACTTATACGATGGAGCCGAAGATGGGACGGATACTGATGAAGTGGGTTCAAGCGAAGACGATGGAATGTTCGAAGCACCGGGCGCTACTGTTAATGCAAAGAGAAAGATACCGACTCTCTCACAAGTTGAAAAGAAGATTGCCCGCAAGGAAGGCATAAAGCTTGATGACAAGCAAAAAATTGCTTACGAGATCATAGCTTGTTCGTTTCTGCTCAGGCTCATCCATGAAGGCTCCGACAGTCATTCAGGTGTTGGAATGTACCTCAGCGCTTCTCGAGGTGAATTTGATCCCGCTGAGAAGAGAAGACTCATCCGAAAGTTGAAAGCACGAGGAGGGCAAGACCAATTAGTCATGTTCCTCACTGGGTTCGCTGGAGCAGGGAAGAGCACATGCATCAAGGTGGCCCAGAGGTTTTGCTTCGAGTTCTGCCGAGTCGTATCAGTTGCTTGGAACGACAAGACATTTTACTTTACCGCTACAACAGGATCCGCTGCGTCACTTTTCGATGGACTCACAATACACACTGCGGCTGGTCTCATGAAAAGATCTGTCACTGCACAATTACGACGTGAATGGGACGGAGTGAAGATGCTAGTGGTGGACGAGATCTCATTCTTCTCACTCCCAAGTTTGCAGAAGCTGGACAGAAACCTGAGAAAGATAACGGGCCAGTCCAACCAAGTGTATGGAGGGATGAACATTATCTTCTGTGGTGACTTTCACCAATTGCCGCCAGTGCTAGTTCCCGCAAATCATCTCTTGTACAAGGGTTTGATGAATGGACTCTGGGAGGGCAGTATCAATACTGTCATAATTTTGCAGAACAGTCACCGCTTCGATGACGATCCAGAATGGGGACAGATCATGTACAGGATGTGGAGAGGAGAAACTACTGTGGAAGATATCATGAAGATCGACGAACGCTTTGTGGGGCTAGAAAGAGTCAAGCTACCGGACGTTGGCTCGAATGATGATATAAGCTTTGCATGTCCAAGGAATTCCCAGAGGAATTCTATCTCGGCAAAAATATTCCAGCAGCATATCCTCGATGGATCTTTCCCGCCTGTCGATTCAGATGACTTGCCGCCCGAGCACACTATCATTATTGAGGCTGATATCCAAAGCAATCCTTCGGGTAAGAATGGCAGGACGAGGGTGAATCGCGAAATTTGTGACAGAATCATAGCAACCTGTGGGGATGCGTCGGTCGAAACTGCCAGTACCAGGCAAGTGGATCCATGCGTGCGCATATACAATGGAGCTCACAAAATGTGCAGCATAGACAACAGCATGTTGAGCAAAGGAGTTGGAAACGGTACCTGCTGCCGGGCCGTGGGCGTCAAGCTCAAAGATGATGCTCCTCCGCTTCAGTGGAAAAACTGGGATGGAGTAAAGGTATACTGCGTCTCTGTAAGACACGTTGATTGGGTTGAGTTTGAGCACTTCCCTGAGAGTACTAAGATGGCAACGCTTATGGCCAATATTGAAGATTTGGAGTCCCGGATAGGCGGCTCCAACACCGAGGGTCGCAATGAAGAGCAAATTCAATTGTGCATGTTGAGGGATGAACTATCGCAGCTTCGATCATCGAGGCGATTCAAGTTGACTCCGAAGACAAACACAGCGACTGTTCGCGTTGCAATCGATGATAATGTCACACAAACACAAGCGATATCGGGGGTAACGATCACACAGATACCAGTCATTGATAATGATGGTACAACTGGGCACAAACTCCAGGGCATGTCAAAGGACAAGCTCATTGTAGTAGATTGGTCATTCATGAGCAATTGGGTTTATGTGGTCCTGTCTCGTGTCCGCGCACTGAAGGGGCTATTTCTACTAAAAGAGTTGCCGTTGTCTGCAATATCCAAACTAGCACCTCCGACGGATTTGATTCAACACGAAGATCGTCTAAGAGCAATAGAGCGCGGCGTATTGCGGCGGCGAGAAGAAATGATGGCTGAACTAGATGAAACTGACATAGTATGACTGCAGAGGAGAGCTATTATTCTACAAAAATGTGGTTCATTAAATAGCCTTTAGTTGACTCATCAATCACAAAGATTAACTTTTATGTGTTCGAAGTACCAAAACTTCGATAAATGAAAAGCGTTCTCCCACAAAAACGCACTCTTCTGCGCCCCTCCCGGCCGGAATGATGCCCACGCACTCTCAATTGGCCGGTACTCCATCGAGGACGCGCAGCACGTGGCCGTGGGGTACGCCCTTGAGCGCGAGCTGCAAGGCCGGTACTCCCTCGAGCGGGAGGTGTACGTGGCCGTGGGGTACGCCCTCGAGCACGAAGGTGCACGGCCGGTACTCCCTCGCGCGGTGCACGTGGCCGTGGGGTACGCCTTCGACCGCAGGTGAACGGCCAGTACTCTCTCGAGCACGCGCAGCACGTGGCCGTGGGGTACGCTCTCGAGCGCAAAGGCGCACGTGGCCGTGGGGTACGCCCTCGAGCGCGATGTGAACGGCCGGTACTCCCTCGAGCACGCGCAGCACGTGGCCGTGGGGTACGCCCTCGAGCGAGAGGTGCACGTGGCCGTGAGGTACGCCCTCGAGCACGAGCTGCACGTAGCCGGCCAGTACACCCTCTAGCGTACTCCCACAAAAATGTCAATCGTAGTACATCACCTGGCCTCTCCTCGGACGGGTAGAACGTATGACGATCCTTGCGGATGGTCAAAGCCAATCTGACGCAGAGGAGGATACACTGGCCGAAGCACTCGCGCCGTGGCGAGACTTCGTTAGCACCAGGTTCGGGTTCCTATTCGCAGGGACCCGTCGATTCCTCTCTGGCGCCGTCGACTCGACCTGCCGGAGTCTCGCCCGATCCCGTTTCCGCTTCCGCCGATCGTTCCTCTCTTTCGAGGTCTCTTCCCACCGCGGCATTGCGAACAACCTTTGTTGCAGGGCAGCGAAAGGCTAAGGAAATATGATGAGATGCAATAGAAAAATGACGGTGCACGTGATACAACATTTGTCATTGCTTACCAAAAATAACGAGTGAAGCGGTTCTCCCCTTGGACGGTATACGAAGCCGGACGGCAATACGTGCGGCGCACAGTAGATGCGAGGGCGACGCTGCGACTGGCGACGTGGGATGGGAACGGCGCGCTCTACGGTGCAACGCGCGGCCGGGAAGGTCGGAGGACTGTCGGTGCACCTGAAAAACAAGACCGAGCGGCCGGTGCTCCGGAGACGACAGGACGCAGACTTCGTCGGGCTGGCGCTGCCGGTAAGGAAGTCCGAGGGGGCCGACGATATGACCGCGGCGGCGGGACGGGGCTGGAGGTTGTGGTTGCAGCGATAGAGATGGTAGAAGTTTGGGATATGGGGGTGATTGGGAGAGCGGAAAAATGACAAATGACACGTTTCATGTCATGTGAAGATAGGGCTACGGTAGGTACCCTAGCTCTAGATGTTGCTGCACACGCGGCCCACGCGACGCGGACCTCGTGCTGTGAATGATGTGTGCGAGTGTGTGCGTCAGTTGCGGTTCCAAAGAGATTCAACGAAATTTGAAGATATTCAAAAAAAATCACATCGGACAGGAGAAGACCCAAAGCCAAGCGCCCCGCCGGACTTGCAAAATCACAGCCGACTCTTGCAAGCCTGCAAAAAGTCCTTGCAAGCATAGCACCCGTACCCCGTGCCCGGCGTGGACTCCTCGCTCACGAACTAATTGTTAAGTGTACCCTGGCCCGGCGTGGACACCTCGTTCACGAACTATGTGTATCCTGTGCCAGGCGTCCTCGTTCACGATCGACATCGACATGTACGCCGGCTCCTTGCAGGTTGGCTACCCACGACGACTCTGCGGTGCTGTTTGTGGTCTTTTTTGCGGGATGCAGGACTACACGGTCGCGTCGGTGCTGGAGTCGGCGTTGCACTCGATCGCCTCGGTAAGGCAGGCGTTGGTCAAGGTCGTGTTGGTGCTGCACTTGACCTACCTTCCGGAATCGTCGCCGGTGAAGATGGTCTCGGTCCTGCAGCTACTCGAAACGATGCAGGACCAGGCGATCACGTCGGTGCTGGAGTCGACGTAGCACTTGGTGGCCTCGGTTTGGTAGACGTTGGTCAAGGTCATCGGCACCTTGTGGGCGACGGCGTGAAGGTTGGGTTCGAACGCCACGTGGGCGGCGGCGTGAAGGTCGGGTTCGAGCTCCTCGCGGGCGGCGGTGCGGAGTTCGGGTTGGAACGCCTCGTGGGCAATGACGTGAAGATTTGTGGGTCTTGGACATGTGGCGTCAAGGCCCTCTACACGTTTCACCCATTCCTCTAATATGGCACATCCTGGCACAACTATGATAATGATGTACATACGTACCATATTTGAATGAGCGTGGGGGCAGATGATAATTTGTGAGGTTGTTTGGGGGCAGTTGATTATTATGAGTAGGACCGTGCGTGCTTCCCTACAAAGTAAGTGGTAATCTGCACGGGGGGTCTAATTCGTCCCCTAGGAGACGAATTCGTTCCCAGATTTCA
>JALLOV010000209.1:0-12281 GCA_036939655.1 Thalassiosira allenii | reverse complement strand
GAACAACCCCGGCGGTCACCTGGGGGGCGCGTCAGGCGGGGGTCAATATGCGCCAAATAGACGGCTAAGGTACAGAATTCTGTACCTTAGCTAGATTTCAGTTCCCGCCAAAAATAGCTAATGTACAGAGCCGGAGCGGGGATAGAGAGCGGCTGCAGAGAAGTTGTTGCGCTACCATACCACTCCAATGACAGACTAACCCGCCTCAGTTAGTACTCGGTATTTGTTGAATGTATTTGTGTAAACCCAGCCTATTGTTTTAGGGATACTCGGTTGTCGGTTGTTGTGACTCTTCTTGCCGATCCTGTCTCTTGGCAGGAATTAAGTGGTGAGCGAGCCCTGTTTCAGTTATCGAGACGCAGACAAATCAAGACTGATGAATGCAAGACACGACAGGATACTTGCCGATCCTCTCTCACAATGTGGCAGGAATTAAGAAGTGGTGAGTGAGCCCTGTTTCAGTTATCGAGACGCAGATCAGAGCAGACAAATCAAGACTGATGTATCAAATAATGACATGACAGGAGTATCAAAACAGTAATTGTTAATTATCACAACAAATAAGTTTAGCAATAGATACAAGAACTCGACATAATCAACCAATCTTTGTATCCTATCCATCACCCCCGAAAATGACATTTAACTGCACCCTATCATATTCGGAGTCATGTAGTCTCGCTGGTGTATCCAAGCATTTGCTCCATACTTCACGCCTTTTGTCACAGGGAGAGCAGCGTGCTCTGTGCGCGGATCTTTTCGGTGAGGACTGTCGTTCAATACGCTACTCCACATGGCTGCACGACCTCGCTTCGGTGTGACTGTGATGTCCAAAGCAGGGAAGTTGGTACCACCTCCTTCAAGTCCTGAGTCTTCATTACCATTGAGGTAGATGTAGAAAGTAATGATCCTGTCAAAGGTAAGACAAACATCGTTAGATGTGAGTGCTTCAAATAGAAACAAGAGAAATGTGTAGCCGAGACCTCATTGCAACACATTATGGAGTTAACTCACCTCGCTCCGGGTGGCCTGTTGATTTGGTGCTCGATCAGATCATGGTGTGTCCGGTAATACTGTCCTTCCTCATAACGAAGCAACTGTAAGCTTTCGCTGTTTGTCTGAGGGATGCGAGTAACATGCTCGATTCTTTCCACAACGTCTTTGGCCACAGGGTCCAGCATGCAATCAGACAAGCACCACGAGTTACTGGATGTACGTGCAGTATCCACTTTGTTTGTATAGCTTCCATCAGCTTTGAGCACGCCTACATCTGTAGATCGTTCGTATCCTTGCCTAGTTCCGATTTCAATGAGACGATTTGCCTCATCAGGCTATGTGGATAGGGGTACGAGATGGGGAAACACATGGAGAAAGGTTAGAGTCGATGCG
Source organism: Thalassiosira allenii (assembly GCA_036939655.1). NCBI lineage: Eukaryota > Bacillariophyta > Thalassiosirophyceae > Thalassiosirales > Thalassiosiraceae > Thalassiosira > Thalassiosira allenii. Next base: position 10,895 of record JALLOV010000209.1, on the reverse strand, counting down.
ATACATGAACTTCATGATATGGGCACAGCATCCAACTCACAGAAATGAAATCGTCGTATGTGATTAGCCACGGTCCATCCTCAAAGGAATCGTCATCTTCAGGCTTCTTTGGACGAGAGTGCACAGTAATATGCTTTGCGAATTCTTTGTCTCCTACGATACGCTCGAAGAATCTGTTGACGTCACCAATCTCGTCGAATGCATTTTTCGCCTTCGATGGGTCAAAAGGACATCTTTTACTGAACTCGAGCTGATCACAGGACTGACAAGCAGGCGCACAGTTTATTTTCATGTAGGCTGGGTTCGCCTCACATTCGCCCATCAAGCTCCATACGGAGCAAAGCTCGTGCTGGTTCTTGCACTGATCTTTTACAGAACTGAACGATGGATCGACCATAACGACGTTCGTCATGTACGCCTTCCAGTTAGAGATAAAATTATGCAGTGCCTCGTTTCCTCCGTCTACTTTTTGCAACTCTCCAAAGTGTTCGTTTCTGAGGAAGGAAATGGTTGATGCATCTTAGTTTCGGTCCGTGATGTTAGCATAATATGATGCTCATTCTTCACTTACGCATAGTTGATGGATTCTTGCTGGAGTCGTTTGGATGTAGTTTTAGTAGCATCGAAGTATTCATCGGCCTGATCGGGGCTGCATTGCATTTCATTCACATCGCATTCATTTGCAGTAGCGTTTCGGAAGCCAGGCGCAGGAGAAGTTCCATTTGTAGCCCCAAGCAGCGAGTACGCGTCGACGCAAGGAAGTAGAGACAGTTGTAGTAGGGAGATGAGCTTCATGTTGACAGAATTGATGTTTTATGAGTAGAGCTGGCCTCTCATTGGCCTTGTCTGGCTTCTGGGCCGCTCTGCTGATTGAGCCTGGTGTGCTGAGCTGTGCTGCGAGAGACGTTTGTGTGGCTCTTGTGTTGGGTAGATACCTGTATCTAGATACACCACACGGGTTGCCTTCGATCGGTGTTCGCTTTTGGAAAAAATCGGGCTTCGGGTTTAGCTGGATCGAGCCGTTGCACAACAGCCATCTGATGATTGTTCGTTGGGAGACTGGCCTGGAAGTAAGCCTTTCTGCCTTTCGCGCGCACCACCCGCACGAGCCCCAACTCTACCATACCTACATTTCTCTGGTGCCCCAGCCGCCAGCTCTTTCATCAGAGCAAAGTATGATCAGCGCAGCCGTAGATAGCCTCTGGTGTTTGTCATCATGGTACCCGCGTACCTCCATGGCTTGACTTGAGTGAACAAAGTAGTTTATTTTTGCGAAGCTGGAGCTCCAAGCTCTCCCTCTGTTCCCAAATCGGTCTGCCAATACATCCAGTGCACGGCACTCTACCCATGATTGCCACTTTGACATTCGTCTCCACACACACACTGCAACACCCAAATTACAAAGGACCAAGGGACCACAAGCAACCAGCCACTACGAATGCACATGATAATATGAACATACTACCCAACAGAACCGGACACTTTGAAACGTCAATCGAGTTCGTTCTACCACATGAACGTCTGTCTTCGTATGGATCACAAGCCATCATCAAGACGCATATTATTTGGGTACATACCAGCCTCAGGAGCCTCCGACGTCGTATGGAATCAAGTGTGAACGCAAACTAAACCGCCGGCAAAAGCGGACGACCGCCCTCGACGCGACCACGATAATCTCAAGAATACTCACTGCGACGCTATAACATAGAGCCATGTTTGAAAATCGTCATAGCGTATGGTACCTCGCTATATATCACAACGACGTCGATGACTGAACCACAGGGCGAGCCCCCTCGCCGTAACTCGATGGCTCAAGCTGGCGCCTTGGACATACTCCTTCCCCGTCCGCGAAAGTACGTAACGATGATGTACAAGTTGTAAACGAACGCGACGCACCCCGTCCCGAGGTCGATCCTGTCCGTGTCGTCCAGCCCCCACCCCCTCTTCTTCACCAGGAAGAATACGAAATTGCTCTCCAAGACCAGGCCGCTCAGGAGCCAGAAGCAACCGTTCATCACCTGCTGCATCTTTATCTGGTACCCCACGCTGGGAAGGCGGCTGTCGAGCGTCAGACGTATCCCCACCTGGACGAAGGCTATTCCCAGCATGATCTCAGTCGCGGCCGTCGCCGAGTTGAAGTTCCGGGTGAGGCAGCTTATCGCAATGATGTTCAGCATGACCAGTATCGGCAGGATGCTCGTGTCGTAGTGCCCGCTCTGCCTGCGTACTGGTAAAGTGACCTGGAGGTAGACGTCGGGGGACGCCGAGGACGGCCAGCACGAATCGCCCTCCGTCCTCTTCCACCCCCCGTACGTCAACGGTATGAACTCGAAGTGAAGGTCGTTCGGGTCGAAGCCGAAGTCGGGGACGTGGCAGTGATCCACCACCAGACCGTGGGGAACCCTCGTCGATCCCTGGCTGTCACGAGCGTTTGCCAGCGCCAATTCGTGTATATTGTGATCCCACCGACCCCCCCTGCCTCGATGGGCGAGTATCCCCAGCTTGAGCTTGATCTGGTGCTCGTCGTGCGGGAAGTCCTTCACGGACATGTGATCTCCCTGGAACAGGGTCGCGCTGTACATGCACGTCCACCTCATGCCTCGAGTCTGGGCGTCGACCATTGTTATTTCGGGTGCGTCCACGGTCTCGAACTCTACTGCATTCAATATAGACACTGGAGGCACGTCGATCATCTCGTCCCCGGATTCTGGAATACTCCGTTTCTTTCGGTAGGCGTGCTGCCTCCCGTCCATGACCCAGACTCCACCACCTCCTCCTGCAGCCCCAGACTCATCGTTTTTCGACTTGTTTGGAGTGCCCGTCTCAACTGCCTTCTTCTCGTCAGTCCAGAACAGTGTCAGGCGGAACCTCATCTTGACGAAGCCGGTTTGTACGTCTATGGTGCCAATGTGCCAGATCACCACCTGAAATCGAATGGACTTGGCTTCTTTGGCCGCGGCCGCGGGGGATGCGTTTACTGGCGACGAGCGTCGATCTCCAGTCAGCTCGTTTATTGGTGTTGCTGGCTTTGTGTCGAACAGCTTTCGTCGCAGGATGGAAATGGGATGTTGGGAAGAACTTCGTGTTCCATTTTCCCCGCCGCCATTTGCAGATCCGTAAGTGCCATCGAATGCTCTGTTCAGCGGCACCCTCTCCGCGGACCAAGTCCTGACCCTGAGATCCGCCGCGTTGCTCGTCGGCTCCTCAACATCGTCGCACTCTTCCTCGTCTATCGACGACGAGATCCCTATCCCCAGCGCTACGACATGATGATCGCTACTTTCGTTTTCGTTTCCGCCGCCGCCGTCATCGTCGTCGCTGGCGTTGTAGCGCAGGTCGTCGCTGGCCCAGAAGAAGGACGTGTTTCGCCGCATAGTATCGGAGTTTTAGCAGTGCTTCTTGATTGTTACTGCAGGTTACTGTGCTGCGCGGGGAGAAGCCAGCGCTCCACAGTGCTCTAGAGAGCGAAGAACATTTGACGGAAATGCTCTCCTTAATTTCAGGGGGATATATTTACATTGTGGGTAGGGAATATTGAGATATCTTCATCTAGATACACCCCCCCTTCATCACTTCGTAGAATACGTATTAAAATTTATTAGACTTCCTCGGTTCGGGAACAGCATTAGGTGCAAATAATTCGATATGTTAAAAAGAGGAGATATTACCCTAAATACAATATCAAATCCGTGACTGACGTCATTGGTTACTCATGACTCAATCAAGCTTCAATATTTAGCGCTATTTCAATTATTAATTCCTTCATATAATAATCTCAACAAGCGTCACACAAGACACCCGGCACTCAGATCAAATCCTATTGCCTACTCATTGCCCCAGAATCCTCGCGATGGAATTACGATTTGCAGTACCGATTACTTCTACTAGGTACGATACCATGATACCTAATGAAGGTTGACAACTACCTACGGGGACGACCAAGGTCATGACAAAGGAGGACGACCGACTCGAGCTGGCCAGCAGGGGTGGCGCTTACTAGATACATACCTATGTACGTACGTACCAGAGCGCATAATATTGCCACTGGAGAACAAAGCGTCTCCCTTTTAGGTCCTAACCAGAGCATCCAACCAAGCAGTGCATCATGTCCAGGCAGACAACTATTCTCCGCGTCCTCGTCGCGTTCCTCCTCGTAGCCTCTGCTCCCCGCGCGGACGCTCGCATCGATTCCGCCGCCGAGACGGACGACGCGGCGCCGTGCGACGAGTCGTTCCCGCTGGCGTCGCCGGAGGACCATCACGAGGGCGGCCTCGTTGCGGTCCCGCCTGATGCCGATGCACTTGCATCGCGGGAGGATGGCGATCCGACAATACCACTTCACGGAGGCCAGTCCTACGGGCCACTCTGCCCCGACGGGCGCCGCATCGACGTTAGGCGGCTCCAGGCGTGCCCGGCGGGACACTGCTGGGTTTCCAGGTACCAGGCGTGCTACCACGACACGGCGCAGGAGTGCGACGCTACCGCATTGACGAACTGGCAGGTCATCCAGAACAATAACAACCGGCCCGGCGCCGACGGTGGAAATGGGAACAATGACAACGGCGGCAACGGAAACAACGATAACTGGAGCGGCAACAACAACAATAACAACTGGAACAACGGCAACGGCGTCGGCAACAACAATTGGAACGACAACAACTGGAACGGGAACAACGTGGGGTGGACGAACCCCGTAAACAACGCGGACGTGCGGAACTGCGCCCCGGGCCAGTGCTGGGTGGCCGTTTACCAGGGGTGCTTCCACGCCACGTCGCAGGAGTGTCGGTTTCCGCCTCCCACGCCGAGGCCCGTGACTCCTCCACCGAGCATGCCCCCGGTCTTTCCGATCGTTAACACGTGCCATCCGGTGCTGTTGAAGCTGCTGAACTTGCCGGACGATTATGCGGTGACGGCCGAGGCCAGGTGAGATTGTTGAGATGATGTCATGTGTTTTGCGATGAGAAAGCTAGGATTTTTATGTTGGCCGAATCGAGACTTTCGGACGGCCAGATATATTTTTACACGAGGAATGGGATTTTGACCAAGCAACCTTCAGAGCCTCGAGTTGACGGCAGCCTGCTGAGGAAATAATTTCACCTCAAATTTGATCAGTCTGCTCTTGGTGGCACATTGTCGGGGCATCGAACTCCTCTTCCTTCATTCTTTGACAGTTGAGGGAAAGCATTACCCAGCGACCCTTCTAATGCTTCGTTTTTGCCACGTTTACCATCACAGGGCGCTGATCATAAGATATGTCCACGAATCGCTACAAAATTATCTCGACCCGAGGCTGCAGCTCGTCGGCGTCGAGTTTGGAGGACACCTGCTATACAATGACGGCGATGACGTAGCATCCGTGCCGCTGCGGATCTGCGTGAGGGGCCCGAGCGACATTTCCGACTTTGCGCTCTCCTACATACTGGATGTAATGCGCGGCCACGTGCTCGATGACCTTGCGGTAGAACTCGGAAACTTGGACTGGAACACTTTTGAATACGTCGAAATACACGACGACACGTACGATTTCGGCAACGTGGCGTCCGTGACGAAAGTGCCCACCAGGAGGCCCACGACCGGGAAGCCCACGCCGAGACCCACCCGGAATCCCACCCCGCGACCCACCCGGAAGCCCACGCCGTCGCCGACGGCGAAGGTGAAGATCGTGACGAGGTTCCTGCCCGTCAAAGTCATCCTGGACAATTTGCCGGACGATTACGTGTTGACTTCCCGTGATCGAGATGCCATCAGGAGTCACGTAAAGCAGGTGCTCAGGGAGAATATGGACGGCGACGTGGAGCTGCTGGACGTCACCGTCGCCGGGCACTTGACGCAGGAGCACAGGAAGAACAGGGCCACCCTTCCATTGCGCGTGGGCGTCAAGGGTCCGAGAGATGAAGCTGAATCTGCGTTATTGTACATCATGCAAATCCTGGAAGATCACGCCGTTGAGATTGAGACGGGGCTGAAGGACCTGGACTGGGAAACGTTCAAGAACGTCGAGTTCGGCACCGGCTCGTTCGACTTCGACGATGTTACCGACCGGCCGCCTACGCGCAATCCCACCCCGGGGCCCACGCGTAAACCCACGCGCAATCCCACCCCGGGGCCCACCCGTAAACCTACTCGCAATCCCACGTCCCGGCCCACGTTCCGACCTACTCGCAACCCCACGAAAGATCCCACCTTCAAGCCGACGGTGAACATCGTAACAAAGTTCTTGCCGGTCAAATTCACGGTGGACAATTTGCCGGACGATTACACTCTGACATCCAGGGATCGCGATTCGATCTTAGGTTCCGTGGAAAGCATCCTGAGGGACAATCTTGGGAGCGACATGGAGCTCGTCAGCGTAATATTGGGCGGTCACCTGCCCAACGAAAACAGGAACAAGGCGACCCTCCCTGTGATAGTGGGCGTTAGGGGTCCCGAGGACGTGGTGGACTTTGCCCTATCTTACGTGATGGAACTGATCGAAGACAATGCCATCGAGATCGAACGGAAGCTCAAGGGACTGGATTGGGTAACGTTCAAGGACGTGGAGGTCGCAGCTGCGGGAACGTACGATATAAACGAGGCCACCGACCGGCCACCTTCGGTTCGGCCAACCAAAAGACCTACAAAGAGACCCACGCCATATCCAACGTTCCAACCGACTAGGACAACGCCCCAGCCGACGGTCAGCCGTGTCAGGATGACTTTTGGGGTGGGGTTGAACTTTCAGAGCATAGCTTTGGACTATGCCCCAAACAGGTCCGACAGGGCTGCAATAATGGGGTTCGTCAAGGAGATCCTCCAACAGAATTTGGGCGACCCGTTCGAAGTTACGAGAATAAAGTACGAGGGCGACGGGCAGAGCCTGGACTCTTTTCCACTTAGCGTGACCGTGTGGGGCCCTCTGGACAGGGAGAATTATGCAAAGGTAATTTATGGTATGCTTGTTTCTATCCCTTTCGCACGATAGAGTCCTAATGTTCATTGTTCACTGAAGGGCATCATATATGAGACGCTGGAGAATAACCTGGACGAAATTGCGAGGAGGTGAGTCTGTCTTTCCAATGCACGGAATAGTTCTAATGCCAAAAAGCCTGCTAATCAAACCATCAACCGTGTCGCAGAATGAAAAGCTTGAACTGGAATGCGTTCAAGACAGCGTCTGTTGTGTTGTACGATCCTACTTCTGAAGCCAACGCACCTGTGGCCTCCCCGGATGGTCGCTACCCTCCCGTACCATCGCATGTGACAATCGATTCTGGACCTTCAAGCGGCCCTGGTTCTGCACCCAAGCCTTCCACTGTGGTCATTGATCCTGGACCTTCGTACACTCCGCCTTCCGCACCCAAGCCTTCAACTGTGGTTAATGGTCCAGGATCTCCATACGGCCCTGCTTCCGCAACCATGCCTTCTGCCGTGGCCATCAATCCTGGACCCAAAGACGGCGAGATGGAAGATACTGTTCACCCAATTCAGCTGACCTTGGATAATGTCCCCGATGGTTACCAGCTCTCAGCTTCTAACCGTGCGAAGATCATTCGTTTTGTGAAAGAGCTGCTTGAGGAGAACATTGATTATCCATTTATACTGAGAAAAGTGGAATATGCAGGCAGAGATGATAGAAGTGTTTATGCGGAGACGAGCACTGGCGTTAGTGGTAGCCAACAAGGTAACTATGGAGGTTTCGGTGACAACAGCGGTGTGGCTGAAACCGGTTCGGAAAGTGTCCATGTGGTGGCAGGCATTGGCGTTGGTGATAGCCAACAAAGTGACGACGAAGGTTCCGGTGGCAATAGCGGTGTGACCGGGGCCGATTCGGACAGTCATGCGGAAGGAAGCACAGTCATGGGAAGTATCCAAGAAGGTGACGACAATGATGCTGGTTCCGGTGATATGGCATCCCACAACAAAAACAATGGCAAAAGGCGTTTAGATGCTGTCTCCATTCCATTATTCGTCACGGTCAATGGTCCATCTGATCTTTCAGACATTGCATTGACTTATGTGATGGATGCGCTGGAGGCAAATATGTCTATACTACAAAGAAAAATCAAGTCTCTCGATTGGAGTGCATACAGCAATGCTGCCATTACCACTTCGTCGTTCGATCCCATGTCCATAACGAGGCCAGAAAATGTCGAGATGGAAGAGACAGAACACGCCGTGCAATTGGTATTCAGGAATGTTGATAGTGGATATCGCCTCTCAGCAGCGGATCGAGCAAAAATCATACGATTCATCAGAGGCCTCCTTGATGATGATCTCGACGTGTCACTGGAGTTGATTTCGGTCGAGTATGAAGGCAGAGGTAGCAAAAGGAGCCTGCTCCAATCAGGGAGACGGTTGGGAACCCTTGCGCTGCCACTGCGTATTATCGTCAACAGTCCAGAAGAAAAATCTGAGTATGCTCTAGCTTACATCATGGATGTTTTCGAAAAGAACGAGAAGGAAATCGTCAAGCTATTGAAATCCCTTGATTGGAATGTGTTCAAGGATGCAGTCGTTGACGCAGAATCGTACGATGACTTTGCCTCAATGGCCGAATCTTTGCCGGGGATGGAGGAAACCAAACACTTGGTAGAGTTGATCATAACTGATGTTCCGGACGGATATCAACTGTCAGAGAATGAAAGAATCTCACTCATTCGCACAGTGGGAAAGCTTCTAGATGACTATTTTGATGATTACCTGCCGTGGGCTTTGGTCGAACTTGCCTATGCAGGGAGCCAAAATGGCCAAAGGCTTCTGGCGCACTCTCGGAGGTTGGAGACTCTCATCGTGCCTCTCCTCATCACTATATTGTCCCCTGAAGATGAATCAGACTTTGCATTGTCGTATATTACCCAGGCTCTGCGCGATCATGCCTTCGATATTGAGCAGCACCTCAAGGGAATGCATGGCGAAGCATTCAGAGTAAGAAGCTGTGTGATATTGAATGTCTTACTTGTCATGTTGCCTGACACTTCGTCCTTTTTCTTTTTCCTTTAGGACTCCACAGTCGATATTGGGGGCTACCACGGCTCCAATCATGTTTCAGATTGGGGCCACTCCTCAAGCTTGACTTCTGATATTTCGACCAAGGATGATTCTGAGGAAGAAACCACACCTTGGTGGGTTACCTCTTGGTGGGTTTGGTTGCTGGTAGGGTTAGGCGTACTGCTCCTGTTATGCTGCGGTTGCATCTGTTGTTTGGTCATAATGACTCAATACAGTTACAAGGGAAGAAGGGACAACCAGGTTGAGAATAGCTCTCCAATCATCGTCGAAAAGCCCGTATTCGTTGACAAACCCTTTGTTGTGGAGCGTCCGGTCCTAATGCCTCCTCCCAGACAATATCAGCACAGCACGGCCTTGGTTCCTTATCAGCCAAGGGCAGTTGATCCGCCTCAACGGTTACTGGAACACAGCCCTGCTTTTGACCAGTACAATCCTAGCCTTATTGAGGCGCAAGGCAACCAAAGGCTTCAGATAATGCCAGCCGAAGAAGAATATGATGATGAAGAATATGATTATGATGAAGACGAAGAGTCATGGGAAACTGGTACTGAAAGTAGTGTATCTATCATGCCTCGTTCCGTCCATTCCGTCCAGCCTCTAACGGGAAGCCAGCCGCAGATCGAAACCAAAGCTCTTCCGATGCGTGAAAGTCCCGGTGAACACCCTGCAAATAAGAGATTGATTGTAGTGGAGCACACGGTCGAAAGAAAAAGCAACCTTCGCGGATCGAATGGGCAATTCACCGCCACCAAAAAAGTGAGTTTTCACAGTTCCGCTGATCCTCCCGAAGAAGAAAATTTACGACTTTCTGCGACAAAGAGGGCATCTCCATCCGATGAAAATCATATTCAGATCCTGCAGAGATGTGCGGATATCAATTCACGAAACAATCAGAGTTTCAGAGAATCTCGGGCCGCCCAACCCCCATACAGGTTTTTGGTGAAAAAGTCTGATAAGTTGCAGTGGAATAAAGACGAGTCGTGCAGTGAAATAGTCTGAGATGTACAATATAAAGTGACAGGAAATAGATTCCAGTCTGTCATCTCTGGGTAAAAATAATGTTGCAACGCCAAAATAATAGAGTATTGTATGCGTTCTCTCGTTCGACACTAAAATTTCCACCCAACCTATTAATGTAATAGTTTGGTCTTTCAGTTTTTATTGCTATCATCAATGCTACAGCAGTACAAATGACTTTCATTTCCAAAGGACAGATCCGGAATATGCACAGCAATTGTGCGTGGAAAAGAACTCCAAGATGTAACATGTCGATACAAGAATTGGAATGGAAGAAAGTGCAGCATTTATGTGAACATTTCAACAGTGTCCATCTGAATGAGAGACGATAAGATTAATATGATGGCAGCGTCCAAAGGAAGTTTAACCAAAACTCTTACCTAATAATTATTAACATATTCATATCCATGACGGCATATTGGACGGAACTGTGAGCAAGAACACTCCAGCCCCAGTCTCACCGATTCTCTTCTTTTTTTCTCCGCCTACCCTCTCCTTCCTCAAGCTAGCTTCTGCCCGACGAACGACAAGCACTGCCGAGCCGATCCTTCGATGCTGACGCCGGGTCACGGATGTTCAGCCTGCCCTATTGGCGAGGTGGCGGAAGTCAGGCGGATCGGAGCGACCTCCTCGGACTGGATGTCCAACTAAAAGCCGGAATCTGCCGGAATCAAGTGCCAAGATACAATACTGCCACTCTCTCGGCTAGCGCGACTCTCTCTCTACAAAAGAGAGAGAGAATACCATCAATATTTTTTGATACCATGCCTACCTATGTCCATGTAAGCATCCATCTTGAGTTCCATCCACTTATCCCACATAACGGTAGCGGTCGCGGTCAGCTGTCCCGGGACAACCGCAACGCGCGAAGGCCCAGGCGGGCCTCCCTG